>VURO01014407.1:3505-26564 GCA_015108175.1 Pelvicachromis taeniatus | reverse complement strand
GTATGTTCTCCTCTGTTTAGATAATTATGTTATGATTCCTCAGATTTTACTGTCTAGATTTATTGTGAAATCTCCTCACAGCTTTTATTTCGATTTTTTTATTGTCATTATTTTATAATGATATGAAATGGAGAAATCATCCAGACACTGACATTTCTAAAGCCTATCTCTGTCCAATGGTTTACAAAAAGTTGGGAATCATCATTTTCGTCTCATTCTCGACAAGAACGTGAACAAGCATGTTAACTTTCCATTTTAGTGACCAATGAATGATTTCAAGTTTATGTTTGGGATTGAATGAATTTATTTATTAATTGTGCTGGTAGTACTGGTGTGAGGGTAGTTAGACAAACAGCAGCCTGTACCATGCACTGCTCACTTTGTGCACCTGGCTGTTTCTCTGAACGTTTTGCCGCTACTCACTTTAGGTTTACCCCAAAGCTACGTGAAACACGATCAGATGCTCTATTGAAGCCTCTGTTGGCAGAAGGAGGGTGTGTTTTAGGGCAGGGAATGTGTGTGAGGCATGCACAAGGCTTGTGTGTTTGTCATGAACAGGGGGAACACACCCAGCTCCTCCTGCAGCCCTGCAGGCTATGGAATTCCTAGAGAGAGACAACGTGTCTCAGCCTGAACACCCTGCTCCCAAAATTCATCCCAACACACACACACTCTGGATGGGGTCTAGTTTTTTCCCGCTTGGGCAAGAATGCACTTGTCCCCTCCAGGATAACTGAAGAATGAGGCAGCCTGCTAAGACCTGCCCTGTGAGGGTGAAAAGCTAGAGAGAGGGGTGTAAGGAATAAGCAAGAGCTAAGTAGATAAATGAGCACCAGAGAAAGAGGTGCACGGATCCACTGGGAGTACAGCAGTTTTTATTGTTTACCTGGACTTCACTAAGGTGCAGAAGAGGCACAAAACAGGTTAGTGCTCGCAGCTTAAAGAGATTTCAGGGCTTAAAGAGCATAAGGGAGGTGCTTCATTTTGAGTGGGTGGACTTGTTGGACTGTTACTGATGTTACTTGTTGCTCTTGTCACAATAGAGAGTGTGAAAACCAACTAGAGATAACACACAGCCATCCAGTGAGTCAATTTGAAGAGGAGAACACCTCAGACCCACAGTACAACGATTCAGACATTATGCAGAAAGGAAAATATTGAGCCTTGACACAGTTAAATGTTAGCCTGTTTTCATGTTAGGGTCTGAGGGCTTGGCTATTTAATAGCACTAATTTGCTTGTGTGGATTTTTTTTGGTAGCCACAAAGGCTCTGATTGATGTTTTACGGAAATGGATCTATCTTGAAATCCAGTGACTGATTTAGTTTTTGTTTTTTGATTTTCATATTACAACCGAGTCGAGTCTGCAGAGCTTCTGCGGCGAGGGGGAGGGTTTCTGTGTAAAGTAGAGGTCATAGGCATACCTAGCTGAGCCACGTTTGTTATATTGTTTCAGTACGAGCTGTGTCATCTGCGGTCAGACGCAGGAAGTGAGGAAACCTCTGTTTGCTTCCTATTTCCTGTCTGTGATGTCATCAAGAATGCAAGCAGCAGCTCAGAGCCGATCGAACTTCTTGCTTTGCAAGAGCCTAAAAGGTGCTTTTGAGGTTCAAGGTTTCTGTGTCTGTCTGCAATCTCAGTTTTCACCATATTAGGATAAACCCAATGATATGTACCTAGGGGAAGGAAGAAGAAGTAGTATTTATATTGGGACCAAAATAATCGACTACTTTGTGCATTGGTACTTTTTTGAAGAAGAAGATTGTCTCTATGATAACTATTGTATTATATAAGACAGTTTTATGTTGTTAATACAATTCAGAGATGACCAAGAAACTTTTTACTCTTGCAGCCAGTGTTTGAAATGACCTTTTGACTCACCAAACAAACATTTTTCTCGCTGGCCACTACTGTGCCTTGGATTGGCTAGTATTTTGCCACTTCTATTTGGTTATGGTTACATGGTTAGGAGTGCCTCCTCATGAAATGCATGTGTCTGTGCATGTGTGAGTGAGTGAAAAGACTATTTGGGTACAAGCATGTATGCACCAATGTGTCAGATGTACTTGCTGGACAGAAAATAATAACTGCATTTAGCACCTGCCACGTGTTAAATATGGACACTGGTTGTTGCTTTATATAGTTTGGGACTTTACCATGCAACAGATTAAGAGATGCATCTTGAACGATCATGCTGTACATGCCAATAAAGGAGCAAAGCAAAGTTTCATACATCAATTTGTAGTCCTTGTTTGTTTGTTACTGAACACTGTTTCTAAAGAGATGGTCTTTAATGCAAAATAATGATCTTAAAAGTATCTAATAACTGTGCATTTCAGACATGGTGGTTTAAGAAAAGTTTATTTTCCTCTGAGGTTCCCTGACACCTGAAACGTAGATGTATAAACAACAAGTACAAGTTGTAAAGTGCCTTGAGGCGACTGATGTTGTGATTTGGCGCTATATAAATAAAATTGAATTGAATTGAAGTACCTTTTGATTACTTTAATTTTCGTCCATGCTGATATTCTTGGACTCGACAACATAGCTTCCTGAGTGCATGAATCAGTTAAAAAATAATGCTTATCTATGTTATATACAGCCTTGGTCATCTTCTGTCTGAAACGACAAACGTTATTCTGATTGGCTGCTTTTTGCAAAATGAAGGTTTCTGTGCTGGCAACCTGTGTGTCTGAGATGACCATATAAGGACATGTGCTCTCGTTGACATCATGCAGATCTACGAGTTCAAAAACTGTCTGAAACGGTGTACTTCAACATTGGAGACATTGGCAGTGTTTAATTTGACCATCCAACACTCTGAGAGTGTATTTGCGTAAATATTAGTTTGAAAAGAAACATGTTTGTGTTTTAAATTGATTTTATATAGAGACACTATATTATTCAAATATTGATGAATATTGAACTGTCTTTTATCTGTGCATGGACTCCACAAATTTCTCTCCATTACTGGATGAGTGCAGCCTGCAGCTGTTCAGTGGGCATGAGCCGTGGCTGCCCCTTATGGACATATAGTTCATTAGAGGTGTATCAGGACTAAATGCTAGCCAGGAAGTGTCTGGATGTGCTTGTAACCTAGAATGAATGGCAGAAGTATACGTTAGAAGACCTCGTCACTGTAGCTCTGTCCAGTCAGAATTCCACTAGCAACAGTCAGGTCATGTTGATGACATGCCTGCATCCAACATGCCAATACCCGAATTCAATTTGAGTCGGTCACAGTGGCACTGACGACAATATAAAGTGCTAAACTGACCCAGTTCTGAATTGCACAAGTGAGTTCATTTGTGTTTGGTAAAAAGTAAAAACCCCAAACTAAAAAACAACAAACTAACAGAATACGTTTGGATTCTCTACGAGATTATGATGACGTACCAAAACAAAGGTTGAAAACACATTTTACGACATAAAATTTGTTTCTTTTTTTTACTAGTATATAACTAAATAAGGAAATGCATAACAAACTTGTAAACTTCAGTCTGCACACTGTTTTTGGGAATCCATGCTACCCAGCTCAGGCCCTTTTTAGAGCTGGTCTTTTGCCCTGTAATACACTTGTTATACCATTTGGCGTCACACTCATTTGCACACTCGTATTCTCTTTCTGTCTGCTTTCCTTCCTCATTCATTTGTAACCGTGAAAGCGACTCAGCACGTCACTTTGCCATTCAGCGTTGCTTCCTGTTCACATTTGGCTGGTTCCCTTCGCTCCAACAGACAGAGACGATTCTCACGTTGTAGCATGGATGGATTAGTTATGTCTGTGTGAGTTTTTTTCCAAATTTATTGTTTGGCTACTTTTTCTGTGTATGATGTAGGCTATGCTTTTTTTTTTTGATGCAGCAACCATTTCTCTCTAACAGTTTGGCCTAACGTACAATAGAAGTATTGTGAAATGTGAAAAAACAGGAAGAAGAGGACCGCAGTTTTAGTGTGCACTGCACTTTCTGGATGTTTGTGAAATTTGTGGATTTTGTCTGGATGTCGGTTAAATTTGCGATTCTGCAGGTCGAGGTGAGTGTAGATGTGTGACAGCGGAGTGTGTGAGGATAAGCCCCCCGCCCCCCCTGTCAGGATGAGCAGCCAAGGAGGAGTCAAAGACGCGCAATCAACCAATCACAACTCTCGGCCACTTCCGTCTGCACCAGAGGAGAAGAAGCCTAGAAACAAGATCATCTCCATCTTTGCCTCTGAGAAAGGTGAGACGTGGAGCACACATAAGTCAACCCAGACATTTACCATCCTGTACAGTAACACAATAAAAGACCGCACGAGTGGCAATGGGAGAATATCACTTTGACCCCTGACCTTTGTCTGCAGCAGGCAAGAAAAAGGACCGGGATAAGGACAGACCTGAAATCTCCTCGCCCTCGGACTTTGAGCACACCATCCATGTGGGTTTTGATGCTGTTACTGGAGAATTCACGGTAAGTACGTTAAATACTGAGCAGTGACGTGTGAAAATCCACTGTCGAATTTCTGAGGGAACCACAGCATCTTAGACATGCTGTTTCATTTGCTTAATTAGACAGCTGAGATCTCTGCATGCTGTCATCGTTTTACATTCCTCAGTGCTACGTCATATATTTATTTTGTCTAATTGTTTATCAGTTTATGATCTTGCATCTAGAGGCATTTTGACGTGAGCAGGCAAATTTTAATGGTAAATAATTTCTAAGCATAGGTGAGTCAGTAGTACAGCAGTATGAGCAGGAACTAGATTACCTGATTAATTTTGTTAAGGTAAACATTTTAGGCACGAATCATATTATAGCATATTAATTAGAGGTTCAGTATCTAGTAATTGGGGTGATTTTTGATGTCTATTACAATTAATAACCTATTAAAAGTTACTATTGCGGGGTAAAAAAAAAAAAAAACGCAGTTATCGTATTACATCTTTTACTTAGATTCCATTATAGGTTAGGTATGTCAGCAAGTGAACTTCAGATTTGTCAGTTAGCTCAGTGTGGTATGCAAAAGTTATCACTGCTAATCTCTGTAGGATCTGGTTTGTTTGGACTAGCTTTGTTTAATACAGGGATATGCAAATCTCCACTTAGGAAATACTTGCATAAGATAACTTGTCAGATTGTCAGCTGCAGTGCTTGCTGGGACAAGATGAGATCACTGCAGCTGTCCAAGATTTAAAAGAAGAAGAATTTGTAGAATGCATTTGTGACTATAAGACCCCTGCACATGGAGCTTCACTCAGAAATTTTCTAGATGTTTTTTGGTGGTTGGTGCACTCATGTGTAACTAGAGCTGGAGCCGAGCTTCCAGAGAAGTTGATCCAGTGATTCCACTGTGACGAGCCATGGAAAGTCCCAGGAATTTCCTGTTGTGCTGCTGTAAGATTTGTTGGTCAGGCGTGCAATATTTCATGCCATCCTCTGTGTGGAGTCAGCATAAGTATTATATTCTTTAACGCTTGAAAACTGGAAGTCAGAAGATGGGTGACTTATTTGTTTTTTTGTTCAAAAAGAGCTTGACATGAGCTAAAGGAAGTAAAATTGAGAGAAAGGAGCTACTGGTTTAAAAAAAATAAAGGATGTCCAGCTGCATGAACTGCCACATGCCCATTCAAGAGTGTGGCTTGTGTTTCATCTGTGTTCCTGTTTTGTTTTTTTTTTTAATTTAATTTATTCATGTAAATTTGTATCTGTGTGTCTTTTTGTCCAGGGCATGCCAGAGCAGTGGGCCCGTCTCCTTCAAACTTCCAACATCAGTAAATCTGAACAGAAACAAAATCCTCAGGCCGTCCTTGATGTTCTCAAGTTCTACGACTCCACCAGTGGAAAACAGAAATACCTCAGTTTTTCTGGCACAGGTCAGTTTTTTTTTCTTTCTCAGCAGATAAATAAAAGCACGGTTTGGCACAGGCTCACTTTTCTGTTCTTAAACATTTTCAGACAAAGGATCGCAGTCGGTAAGTAGCTTCCTTCATTTTTTTTTCCTTCTTTGATTCATTGCTTTCATTGCCAACATTAACTTCAGACTAAAGCTCGATTTATGCGTTTATTGTTGCAGCCAGGTAAGCAGGGTACTGCAACCTCCCCATCAGGCAAGGATGATGACGACGACGAAGACGATGCGCCACCACCAATTGTGGCACCACGGCCAGAACACACAAAATCTGTGAGTTTGTTTTGTTTTCAAAATGGTAAATTAAAATACATGTACTTGTTTTATTTACTGTGACTGTAAGAATTTAAGTCAAAATTACTAGCAGGTTCAGTTGAACTTTAGTATTTATTCAGCACTTATGGGTGTTTTTTTTGTTTTTTTTGGTGTCAGGTGTACACGAGGTCAGTGATTGATCCAATCCCAGCTCCAGATGGAAATGCAACCTCTAAGGCAGCGGACAAGCAGAACAATAGGCCAAGCAAGATGACTGATGATGAAATCATGGAAAAACTAAGTATGCAAAGAACCCACACACTGAAAATCATGAATCACAGCCCGACAGTATTTTTGGCTCTGGTGAAGCACACTTAAATATATATATATTTTTTTCCCCGATTCTCAGGAACAATTGTGAGCATTGGAGATCCTAAGAAGAAATACACTCGCTATGAAAAGATCGGTCAGGGGTGAGTTTTAATTTATGCCACTGTGTATACTGAAAAATGTGAGAACATGTATAGCAAGTTGCTGGCTCAAAATGACAAGTTTAGTAGAATAAATGATGTACAGTAATTGTTGAAATTTTCACTTCTAGGGCATCTGGCACAGTTTACACAGCCATAGATGTTGCCACAGGGCAAGAGGTAAGTGTGGGAGCCACTACAAAAATTCACCTTTACCTCAGTTTCCAGAATGAGGCTGGATTAGGATTTAATTATTTATTTACAAGTTATTCATGTATTATGAAACATATTCTGGTAGGGTTTTTATTATTATTATTTTAGTTCATACAGTTACTTGAGGTGAGACAAACACAATCACAAAACTCTCTTTAGTTTCAGTGGTTTTAATATGTTAAAGAAGCACTAAACTATGTTACAATATTGCTGTTTTGCTTCCCTGACCCTGGAGGGTTTTTTTCCAAGAAGATATTAGAGGGAAAAAAAAAAGGCTTTTTCATAGCACACACTTTGATATGCCTTACCACAAAAACCACATATGGCGCTTCACTGGTTGTATTAAACTTAGTTCATTTCATTTAGATATCAAATTTTATGATTTTGTAAAAAGTTCTGGTGTAAAAAGTTGCAAGTAACATTTGCCCAGTTGTGTGATTAATCAGCAGATCTCACACTACTACTCTGGAAACCAGAAAGCTTATCATAATTTTAATGTTGTCCTTACCTAAAGCGGTTTATGCTGCTTAGTCCTGGACGTGCTGGCTACCACACTCACTGCTAACTGAGAGATTTGATGAAGATGAGGCATCACTAATGACATTTGCTTAATCTGTGTTTTAATAGGACAATTGCACTATAGTAGTAAAAATGGCTGCTTTGTAAAGGGTCTGTACCAAAACTTCAAACCACAGCATTTAGACCTCATCAGAGGAATATACATTTTTCATATTGCGGTTATGGCTCAAAGCAGTTTTTTCTTTTTTCTTTACAACTTTACATCTCCTAGATTTGACAATTTACATGTGTTTACATGTAAATTTACAATACCTTGTCTTCTGCAGGTTGCCATCAAACAGATCAACTTGCAGAAGCAGCCAAAGAAAGAGTTAATTATCAATGAGATCCTGGTCATGAAGGAGCTGAAGAACCCCAACATTGTCAACTTTGTAGACAGGTAACATGCTGCACAGAAAAACATACAATACGCTTCTGAACACCAGCTGTGAGTGGACTGCTCTGTAAATACGACTGTCTGTGCGTGTTTATAGTTTCCTTGTTGGAGATGAGCTTTTCGTGGTAATGGAATACCTGGCTGGCGGGTCGCTAACTGATGTTGTGACGGAGACATGTATGGATGAAGCTCAGATTGCTGCTGTCTGCAGAGAGGTAGGATCTTTCTCCGACAGCCGAGCTAATGAAAACGATAAGAAAACATAGCGTTGGACTCGTGTCCCTTTACCTAAAACTGAGATATCAATCTTTTTCTTTTTTATAATTTTTCTATTGCAATTTTGGTGCATTTTAATCTTCCCACCTACATGCGTTCAGGTCCTTCAGGCCCTGGAGTTTCTCCATGCAAACCAGGTCATCCACAGAGACATCAAGAGTGACAACGTTCTCCTTGGGATGGACGGATCAGTCAAACTCAGTGAGTGAGAACACACGCAGATGTGCACACATCCACTGATTTTTTTTCTAAACTCAACTTATTTTTCCTCTCTCTCTGCAGCTGACTTCGGTTTCTGTGCTCAGATTACCCCAGAGCAGAGCAAGCGCAGCACCATGGTGGGTACACCCTACTGGATGGCTCCTGAGGTGGTAACCCGGAAAGCCTACGGACCCAAAGTGGATATTTGGTCTCTGGGGATTATGGCCATAGAGATGGTGGAGGGAGAGCCTCCATACCTAAATGAAAATCCTCTCAGGGTGAGTGTGTGTTGGGAGCAGCAATGATCAGGTGCCTGTTGTGTTCGTGTGTACTGTACAGTTGCCAACAATGCAGAAAAAGGAAAAAATGCTGACATTTAAGATGCTGGAAAAAGAACATGTTTGGCATTTTTGGCAAACATGTGATGCAGCTCTGTGGATGGAAATGTGCACATTCTGCCGGTCAGTCTGTCAGCCGTGTTGACGCAGGCTGAAATATCTCAGCAACTTCCGAATGGAAAACCATTTCGTTATAACCTCGTGACTGAGATGCTGAACCCTGATGACATTTGCAATCCTCTATTTTTGGATAGACGTCAGATCTTTCACTTCACTTAAACTTAAAAATATGACAGCATCTACTGGATGGACTGGAACACTTTTTTTTTTTTTTTTTTTTTTAACTATTCCTAAATAAAGAATTCTGGCTTTTCCTATAGCACCACCTTGAGGTTGTTATTTGTCCTAATCCAATTTATAAGATACACAAAGATATTACATTTGTGTTTAAAGACTAGTGCTTAAATAATATTTTGCCCACCTTTTCTTACTCTGCCATTATTCTGGTTTCAGGCATTGTATTTAATCGCCACCAATGGGACCCCTGAGCTGCAGAACCCAGAGAAGCTGTCTCCTGTGTTCAGATCTTTCCTTAACCTTTGTCTGGAGATGGACGTGGAGAAACGCGGGTCAGGCAGACAGCTGCTGCAGGTAGAAAAGACCGATTAATCTACACCGCCAAATTTAAGATGTCCTTAAATGTTGAATCTAGATTTTTTTTCTTATGCATATCAGTAAATTATGTACATTGTTATCTAAGGTTGAGCCTAGAAAATACAGTTCAACCCCTAACTTAGAAAATTTCACGTGTCCACTTTCCCATTTAGCATCCATTCCTGAAGGTGGCAAAGCCTCTATCCAGCCTCACCCCGCTCATCCTGGCAGCCAAAGAAGCCATCAAAAGCAATCGCTAAATCCTGGTCTGGTCCACATATGACGACTATCTGCAGTGTGTTAGTGTTAATGATTACTTTCCAAAAAGGGCATAAAATGCTGCTCCACTCTTCCCGGTGTTTCCACAGATATTTATCTTACCTTTGTGCCTTGTTCTAAAGCTGCATATAGCCATAATATGTTATCCATTTGTTTTGTGTTTGTGATGTTGAAACTGGTTATCTGTGCATAACCAATGCATTATCATTGTTAATTTAGACACCGAGGGCCGTATTCATAAAGAATCTTGGTTTCCGACTTGTTCTACTAAAAAGCCCAGAACAGAGCAGAGATGATCCTTATGCTTAATTAATGAAATCGCTATCTTTACATTGATCTTTTTATTTGTTAACATTGTGTCAGCAAGATGACCTATCCTAATTAAAATGGAAAGAAATGCCAGGAACTTCAAGTTTAAATCACAGGGTTATGACAGGAGCACAACATGGTCTTGTTTATCATTCTACCATGTGACCTTGCAGCTGGTTTCTGTGGTTATTTCTGCTGTGGTTATGCATGTGCGTTCTGACTAACTGGATCCAAAACTTTTAAATGTGACATTAAAAACCATGGCGTGCTAAATCTGTGCCGTACTGTGGCCGAGGATGGGACAATGCAGTCTTTATGGAGTGAAAAAAAGACAAGGCCAGTGTACTGTATCTGAATGAAAATCTAACCATTCCAGTAAAGTCGGATCTTTATGTTTTGTTTGCAGTCTGTTTTTTTGTGCTTAAAATTTTTAATTATCTTAAATTGGAAAATGAAAAATGTCCACACTTCAAGTTTCAGCCCTCTGTTGGTAGTTGGGGGTGTTGCAGGCTCCAAAAAACAATTACACACATCTCTGCAGGATCTCCTACGGTTTATGGATCTGAACACTGTTTACTGCATTACCAATGTTTTGTAGCTCATCACTCCAGCCACACTTTTCTCAGAGATTTCTTGTCAATTTTTCTCTTTGTCTTTTCTAATGGGTGCCTTATTGTTGGTATCAGTACAACATAAATACTGTATGCAGCTGTTTGACTGGAGGGTTTTTTTTATTTTTACATTTTGTATATTTGTGTAGTGTCTTGTATTTTGAACAGCTTTTAGTATGTACATTGTTTTATATTTGTAACTAACATGACAAAAGAGCATTTCAGTTCCAGATTTTTTTCTTGTTTACCAACTCATCATTGGTTTCCTGAACTGTTCAATTATGAACTCAAAAATTGGTAACACTTTATAATATGGCCCACAATTTAAAGGTGGCATTCCCCTGTAATTAAAAAGAATTGTAGTGTATTTTATTTGAAATTACAATATAATTCTATTTACTTAAAAATATTTATAGCTGGACCCAGATAGCTAGGTACACTAGAATAAGGGTAACCAGTGAGAATTTTACAAGGAACAAATAAATGATTAAATTTAGTTAGTGATAAACAAAGTGATTCCCCATCGTACTTTTCAGGGTGTGGGCCATATTATAGAGTGGATTAGGCTTGCCTTTTTACATCCTTATTTAATATTCATTATGTTGATGTGCATGATGAATGTACTATTATCCTTTGATTTTACCAACATACATGTGATGAGAACTGTTTTCCCTTACCAACTTGCAAGAAAAAATAAATACTATGGGCTCAAATTGTGGTCATAAATATTTTGCACTTCAGTTTTTGTAAATCAGTTTTGTACTTGTAAATCAGGATTTGTATGTGTAAAAAGAGTGTGTGTGTGTGTGCATAAAAAACAGATTTGTGTGTGGACATAGCCAAAAAATGCCTGTGAAATAATTAGTTAATACAACAAAACACAGCTTTATTGTGCCGATACCTGCTGTTCCAGTGAAGATGTCTTTTTCATGTGTCAAACATTATGACTGGCATCTTCATCACCTGTTGAGAGGTCCAGCTACATGTGGATTCCCTTATGGAAGGCAAAACGTGAAAATAAGGTGAAAGACGAGGCTAGTAGCAGCCAAGATAGCAAAAGAAAGTAATCTGGGCAGTTAAGAGATGTCAGGTCAGAGATGTGGAACAACTTGGCATTCTGGACCCAGATAAGTGCAAGCTTGTTAAATGTTTGAATGCAGAGGTCACACATGTATAGTTATGGAAATGCTAGAAACCACAGCAGAAAAGAAAAGACACTCACAAAGACTACACACCACATTAAGAACACAGCAAGTGCACATTTGAACAAGTCCAGTCCTGGCAATGAACCAAAACTGTTAAAAAGTTAAACAGTTCAAATCTACCCATGGAGATAAATCTATCAAACCTGAAGGTTACAGTAGATGCTGACAAGCTGACACAGTAACAAGGAGGAGAGAAAGAAGTTGGCAAGGACTACTAAAACTCTTTAAAAGATTTCAATGGCAATTAACTTAATGCCTAAAAATGAAAAATGTAAAATAAGAATAATAATAATAAAGAAAAGATGAAGTAACACATGTCTTCTTATGTTTTTTTGTTTATTCCAGATGATCATACAGATGTCTGGCTGATTATGCTTCTAAACATGATCAGCCAGCCAGACATGTGATGACAAACACCATAATGGAAAGCCTTTGTCATCACTTGCTTAAACTCATGTTTTTTTGCATATGCTAAACAGGCAGTTGGACATGCTGTAACTGTTGAGTAGAAAACTGCATGAACACCATGTGAGCCACCGTAAGGATGTACTTGGAGTAGAATGGGATTATCACCGGCCTCAGGCTCTTCACCTTTTCAAAGACAAAGCAGTCATTTCGATAAAATATTGGATATTGTTTACCTGCAACTGTACTAGAAATGTAATTACTGATAAGAGTGAAGAAGTACTGATAGTATAATCTACAGCTGTGGCCAAACATTTAGAGAAGTGTTGGGGGGGGGGGGTTTCTTTTCGCAAAGATTGCTGTTTCAGTGATAGTCATTGATATCACTGACTATCACTGAAATAGTGATAATTTCACTATCACTATTTCAGTACCCAAGCTACTTCTTGGGTACTGATTAATGTGAAGGGCTACCATTTGACATAAACTTCTGAAATAACAAATTTCCTCAATTTAACTTTAATTATGTTTAAAGTTGTTATCATTAATAATTAATGTAATTCATCTATGTAAAGACACTGATTATGGCAACTGTTTCCGTGGAGACCAGCTAGCGCTGATGTAATATTTAAAAATAAACATTTTTTTTAATATATTATCTCTAACAAATCACACCAAAGCAATTGTGATTTTTTAAAAATAGCAACAAAAAATAAAAATAGATGCAGCTTACTGGTAAGTTGTTGTAGTGAGCTATTTTTAGAACAGGCCCGTGGGCTTCTCATGTGGTCCTTGCGGGCTACCTGGTGCACGCGGGCACCATGTTGGCGACCCCTGCTTTAGACATTCATTTGCACATTGTGTGTCTACTGTAGGACACTGCAGGCATACAGGGCTCTGAAAGGCTACAAGCTGACAATGTTGTAGTTCTTTGGAAAGCGTCGATCATATTTGTTTGTCCATGCTGAAGCCAGGGCAAGCTACGCTAAATTAGCGTTTTTAGCTAGCAGCTACAACAAGAATAAAAGTTACTGTATGGCTATCATTTGTAAACATGACGCTTGTTCTTATACATGTAATATCAGTTTCTGATGGCACAAATTTCTCCCCATACATCTCATGCCCCCGAAGCCCGTAGTGCTACTGTCGGTGCCATCCGACGCGTCCTTTGTGTTCTTTTTTTAAATTCCTGAACCCTGCAATTCCGCTCACCGCCACCTAGCACCCATGCCCCGCCCTCCGCTTACTCCCACTTTCCGATACGATACCCACGATGACATCACAATGACATCACAGGCTTTGTTCCTTTGAAGTGTGTTTAATTCCTGAACCCTGCAATTCCACTCACTGCACCAAACTTTGAAGTGTGGTGATAGGACACACTTCAAAGGAACAGCCTGTGATGTCAGTAGTGTTGACAGCAAAGGCCTTAAATAGGGGGAGAAATTCAGCCAACTGCAGTGAACATCCAACGACAGACACACAAATCAACCTGGTGGTTAAATGAAAGATTAGACAGAGAAACGCAGACGAAAACACTGAAGCATCTTCAATGGCAGGAAAACAAGAGGAAATGGTCGCCAGTCCAAAGATAACAATCTTGCAGAGACCAAAAGATCAGCCCAGAAGACCAAATACTGAAAAGCCTCCTGTGGCACATCCACAAAAACAAATGGCTGTGAAAGAGAAGAAAAAAAGAAAGCAAAAAGAGAAAAGAGTGGTTGAAGAACCAAGACGACCAATTACTCGGGCATATGCGCGGGCTCTTCAAGAAGCCCAAAACAATAAGGCTGATGTAACAAACCCGAGTATTGCACCTTCGGAAAGGGAAATGCCTGGATCCCTCACTATTTCACAGGAACACATAAATGTGAATGACCAAGGCAGACAAAACACTGGGCCCAATCAAGGGACTAGGCAAACTCAGACCAATCCCACATTTAGACCCCACCAGGGCGGAGCTGAGAAGAAAATGTGGCGCGAGATTACTGATCTCAGATTACAACTGGAAATCTCCCACAATGATCAGGTCTACCTTCACTGGAAAATGGCAGAAGCTAACAAGTGGGCTTTCTATTACCAGAATCAGCTTGAAAAACGTTCTGCACAAATGTACAAAAAGAAAGCTGATGACGTGGAAACAATTAAAAACCTCTTAGAGCAGCTGGAGGAGGCCAAAAACAAAAATCAAACAGAGACGCTCACAAATGACAATCAAGAAGTTGTCAAAATGGATGATCCGATCCTTACCCTGCAGGAACAAATCAGCTTCCCTACCACAGAGAAGTGTGTGGAGCCTGTCACTCTCACCACAGAGGCTTCATCCACAGACTCTGTAGGCTTGAAGTCTTCTAGGGAGGCTGAATTAGAGGTAAAGTGTAGGAATCAGCAAGAGCAGATAGAAATGCTCCAGAAACAGCTCCTAGCAGCTCAAAATCAACTCAAAGAACAGGAGCCAAAACAACAAGATTCCACCATTGCAACTGTAAGGCAAAAATCGGCACCTCTGAAAGAAAATAACAATGGAGGAAAGTAGAAGAAAGAAAAAGAGGACAGCCTGCCACAGACTGCAATATCTCTGCAGGAGCCTCCAGAAGAAAGTGATACAGGAGAAGTGAAGAACCTGCCAGAGACAAAATCAAGGAAGACCAAAATGCAGAAAATGTGGAACTGGCTGCGTCGCCGTTTCAGGTAATTGGTCTCAACATCATGTTCTGAAAATCATATTTATATACAACTAAATTGCCAGTGAACATTTGAACCCCACTCGGTCAAGACAGATGGCCACCCCTTCTTGAGCCCGGTTCTGTCGGAGGTTTCTCCCTATTAAAAGGTAGTTTTTCCTCCCCACTGTCGCCAAGTGCTTGCTCATAGGGGATTTGGGGGCCTTTTTAAAACCAATCGCTGATAAGTTCACTGGCATCAAATTTAGGACTCAGCAAATATGTAAATGGTTGATTCGTCATCAAGTGAGGAATCATCCATTTAAAACATATTTGCGAGTCATATTTAGTTGTATATAAATAGGAGTTCTGGGACACTAATGCCAATGACAAACTAATTTGGAAAAAAAATAAAAATTGGAGAAAATGATCTTTGATTTCATTGTAATTTTTCACTGCTAGTCTCTTGGTTTCGGTTTTCAGTATTTCTAGCTCCCTAGTTCCTTAGTATATCATGATTTCTAGTCTTGGTTATTTGCCTAGTTTTGATTATGTGCCTCCCTTGTGTTCTGTGCTTTGCCCACTCTGTTCCTTCCCGCCCCACGTTTCAGGTGTTCTCTGTGGGTCTATCCCAAAACGTCGGCCGCAGCCTAAGTGGGACGGGTCCCACATAGACCGCGTCGGGTGGAAGTGCGAGGCATGAGAAATGGGTCAGTCTAGCCTTCAGATTTGCATCACCAGCTGTCTCGGTGGAGTTGTATAAACTCAGCCACCTGCTCCTTGCTCTCTAAAATATAACAGGACACTGGAGTAAATTCTCCACCATCTCACACTTCTGTTTAATCAGTTTTCTGTTTGACGTTTATTCAGCTGTGTGAAAACTTTAATCTTAGCCAAACCGATTTACTCAGGACATCACGTATTTGCAAAAGTGCGCTAACATTTTCGGAGACATCTGTTACCCACCAGCTCGATCGCTGACCGCAGTGGGGTCTGAAAACGATGTGCCGTGAGTCCGCTGTTTTCGCCGGCTCTAGTGAGCCTTGACGACCCACTCAGCTATGGAGCTGGTGGGTAACAGACGTCTCCGAAAATGTCGGAGCACTTTTGCAAAAACATGATGTCTTGATAAACCGAGCAGATATTTGAAGTTTACACAGCTACATTCTCGCCTGAAAATATCTTAAAAGTGTATTTTGTGACCCAGAAAGAGTAATAAGAGTAATATTAAAACGGAGTAGCAGCCGCCATTGTTGAGAAACGAATTGGCTGGGCCGCGCTATTATTACCCTTCCAGGACCTGAAGGGTAATACATTTTTATTTATTTTGTTTTCTTTTATTTTGTGTGTCTTGTCCCGTTAATTTTTGTTTGATTGTGTTTTTTGCATAAGATCGTCCCCTGGCTCTGTTTTGCTTTCTCCGTTGTGGTGTTAGCTGTAATAAAGACTATGAGTGTTTATTGTATTTGCTAATAATTATGTGTTTTTTTTAACTTCTCGAATGATAGTTTTCATGTCAAATGTAACTATTAAAATAGTCATAAATCCACTGTTTTGATTTTGTTTATATATGTTTTTTTGTTGTTGTTTTTTTTAGATTGTTACACCACTTTTTCTAGAACAGTAATCATGCACTGCTTGTGGTGTTCCTCCACATATGTGCAACCCTGTCTAGCTTGGAAAAGATTACATTAAGTTACATCATCCAGCCAATGCCAACACTATGGGCAGATCAAAGGTCAGTCCTCTTTGATACATTTTGTATTTTTCCAGTCTTTTCTGACTAGATTGACAGTTTCACGCTAACCAATGCAACAATATTAACCATATTTCCAAAATAAGACCAGGTCAAGTCAAAGTTTCCTTCCTCTATATGATTACATTTGTCCTTGACTTTCACAATACATTACACTCCACAACTTGCTTCTGTTTTTCAGAAAACACTAATATTAGCACTTATTTGCAACCCTGTTGCATATTGAAATCCATTTTATAAAAATACATAAAATAAATATATAAAATATTGTAAAGTAACATTTCTGTGGTCCTGGGATTTATCTGTCACATGTACGCTGTCATCTAAAAACAACTTACTTTAAATTTAACCATGTCACCATATAATTTTTTTAATAAAATAATGATATAAATAATTATATGGTTTTATTAGCTCACAAACTGGTTTAATCTGTTGCCTTTATGAAAGTTTTATTCATTATATTAATAGTTTATTTAATCATATATTTGAAAATAAATACAGAAATTACTAAGGGAAAACATTTGACTATTAAAAAGTGATGTCAAAAGTTGCATAAATTAATATTAATTAAGGCTTATCTGAAACAATGAAAATTCCCTATGAGGGGGATTTTTCAGGTTCTGGGATATCGGTAACAGGGTTGATTGAAGCCACAGCTTTTTTATTTCTTTTTTAAAATTGTCCTCTAATCATAGAAATTAAACTAATACTAAAGCACTGCTATAAATAGCAGAAAACAATAATAAACCATGTTATTATTATGTTTTGATTGAGATGATTTTCTTATTCAGGGCCTTAGTGCCCTCTAAAACTCAGCAGGTGATTATTATTTATAAATGTCTGCTGTGTGCTTGCATCAGTGTAACATAATGATTGGTTTCCTGAGTCAACTGTTGATTGGCTTTGTGGGGGGCAGGGATCAGATAAACATCACCTTTAACATTTCCAGAATCCTTCCATACATTTTTATGGTAGACCTTTAATATCTCTGGGGCATCCACTTATTCTCCTCTGTCACAAACAGGCTGCTTTAACTTCTCTCCCTTTGAGGTCCCCCAGATAAGACAAGTTGCTTCTAATTGGTTGACCACTACAAATGGAAGGTTTGATGGGTGGGACATGTGTGCCCACATTTCCTGAGATGCCCATATTAAGAATACCAAGAGTAAGCAGTCTGAAGTCTAAGAGTTTGTTAAGATTGTGTGTACAAAGTGATACAATGACTTCATCATGTGGAAATTTTCCAATAAATGACAAAGAAGCATGGCACTTATTTTTAATTCAAATCAAATTCCTGAATCACTTTGATAATACCTAGACCAACATCACATAACACAATTAACATCTGACTGATGATCACAGAATGACTGACAAAATGGTTGAGCTGTGTTTCCTGCACTGGAGGGTGCTCTTGTAATAATTTCACAGACTCACATTAAAGATTCAAAAGGAGTCATACATCTGCTTTCCAGGTCATGCACAGCGGCATGTCCAGAAAAATAATATGCCCAATGCATCAGGCGCTGGTCAGTGAGAAAAGAAATTCTAACAAATATAGAGTAGAGCAGAAATCAGCATTTTTCCTTAGCTGCAGGGAAACTGATCAAATGAGTAAAAGCACAGTACATTATCTTCACCTGCTCTAAGTCTACAGACTAACTGATCCACAGCTCAATTTCCAACACAGTGCTCATATCAAGGGCTTCATTAAGTTTTAAAGCTTTTGAGGGCTGGTCCAGGTGGCAGATACTTTATGAGGATATCAAAAACCCTGCTGCAAAAGTCTCACATACTGATGAGACACCAGCATTTTAAAATCTTCATGCCATAGTTTACACCTCTAATTGAGTGAGGCACTCCTTTAAACCAACAGTGGCTGCAACAGGCCCATAATTAGAGTCTACAGGGAGCAGTGGCTCCACAGTGTAGTGGTTTACACGTTCATCTAACAAGTGAGATTCCAGGGTTTGATCCCAGTCATGAAGGGCATCCGGCATAAAAACTGCCAAAATCAAACATGTGGTGCTTCCAACTGTAAATACTTGAGCAGCTAAAAGTAGCTTTAGATTCTACTGGCAGTAGCTCTGTTAATTATATGGAAACAGAACACAAACATGGCCATGGGTTACTGTTTCGCTAATAACTTACAAAGGGGAACCAGACACTTCAGTGAGTTACACAAGAACCTGAGGAACAGGTCTGTCCGATTTTGCTTCAAGAGACAAACTGATTGGCTGGTCTGGCTTGCTCAAAGGACACATTTTATAAGATCATGATGGCATTAAAAACACATTCACATTTCTAAGTGGAATCGCACAATTTTGAATCTTTGCATATTTATATGGTCAAATATGCAGCGTGGGCTAAATATCAGTGGAGCAGCACAAGTAAACTTATAAACGTACTGACTGCGATAGCAAAAAGTGAATATACCGCGCTATAAAAATCTATATTTCATGTGAAAAATGAGAAGTGGTAATTACTATGACCCTCTAAAAAGTTTCCTAATAAATAATGTACCACTACTTGGGGGGAAAAAAAAAAAACCCCATCATGACATTGCATAAAATAACCCAAGGCACGCAACTTTTCCCTTTGTTTACGGAGCAGTGCAAAGGCCGAAACTCAAGATTTATTACGGTATCCACCCAATGCTTGGCCTGGAGGAATGAACCCGTAGTGTGGGCCACAGCAGCTCGTTGAGAAGCCGGATGAGATTGTGTCCTGAAATCAACTGACATGCTCAAGCGCTACTCTAAATAGGATTTAAAAAAGAAAAAATATATATATGAAACTTTAGTGCAGGAACCGGATGCTCATCTTCTGTTCCACATCCACCTTTTCCAAGACCTGAGAAAAAAACCAAACAAAAACAAGACAACTTTATACTACAGAAAAATGTGCTGCTCTAAATTTTACATTTGCAGCTGGAAGAAATTTTAAAAAGGGACCTAAAAGATCATCTGTTTTAAATCTGTCCCCAAAAATAAGTCAAAGCTCTCCTGCCATTTCAGTTAACCGTCACCCCTGTCCTGGGTGCTGGTTCACCCATTACACCACTGCGACTTCAGTCCCACATGAACTATTTAAAATCTCAATGTTACAACACAATGTGACATTTTTGTCCGGCGGTGCCAGACTGTAAGCTGAAAGCAACACATTATCTATTTACTAAAACAAGTCTTTGGGAAGAGATAGAGTTTGAGACTGTTTAAATTTGCTCGTAAATGTCCACACAAATCAAACCAAGGAAAAGTGAAATCCAAGGCTTGAATTAACTGGGATTATTTCATCCTCATCCTCGCTTATTAACTAACAAAGATACACACTCACTTTTTGTCCACTGGAAAACTGCTGTTCTATGTTAAATGCATCCTTGATATATACTGGATATTTCCTTCTTTTCTGTGGTCAGTCCTGGGCTCTAGTTTGTGTACCACTGGGGCCTCCGATGCTAAAAATATACCTGCACATGGTAGTGGTCAGTTTTTAATTAAAAAGAATCCTTCAAACAGCATCTGTTATGCCATTTTAAGTTTAGCAGCAACGCTTCAGTGGTTATCTTAAAAAGGAAAACACAGCAGTACAAACATGTATGTCGACCACAAAGCTTGCCTTGATAAACTCATTGAAGGAAATGCAGCTATCTCCGTTTGTGTCAGCCTCCTGGATGGTCCTGTCAGCAATGCTGCCGAGTTGTTCATCTGAAATGTTAACTCCAACCATCATCCGCAAGACCTGGAAAGAACCAGCAAAAAGTATTTTAAGCGTCACCAAACAACTATGTGACGTATATTTTGCAATACACAAGATAATCTATAGCTATTTTGGTTCGCTGGCAAAGCCGCACTTGACTAAGAAATACATGATAATAACTGATGGTGCACACATAATGAGTGAAAAACTAGTGCACAAATAGTACTCAGAAATACACATTTAGTCCTACAGGTTCATGCATTACACGAAGCAGGTGACAGAGTGAAATGTTTTGCGCAAAACAAGAGATGTGGCTGAGTCATTTAACCCAGAGCTTACAGCGATTACAGGTCAGAGAATGTCACTGAGCTTGACACGCTTTAAAGAGGGATGGCAAATAACACAGAGGGAGTGCTAAGGAAGCCAAAATACAGGACATTAGACTGTCTGGGAAGGATCAGCCTGTAGTTAAGGTGAGATATCACATCATTGTCAGCACAAGGGCAAAGTCTTCTTTGACAGTGAAATCCTCCTCTCTGTAAAGCACTTTAAAAAAAAAAAAAAAGTGGTGCAAAAGCACTTGTTCATTTGTCTATAGAGATAAATTAATATTCACAGAAAGGAAAAGTAGCGTCTGAAAATGTATTCGATTCTTTAATATACAAACAAGAAGGTAGGTATAAAATAATATCCAGACTTTGAAAGGGTTTCAAAGAGGCCTCAGACGCAAACAGCCACCACATTAAAGACGCATGAGAATTTGAAGTCAAAATAGTTCTATCCACATGTTAGTGGGATGCGAAATACCCAAATCACAAGAAAAATACTGTTTTGCGTACTTAAAGTGGATCTTGTTAGAAAAATGTTGTAAGCTTTTATTTTATTACCCCTACCATAAAAGACACCAAAGTGTAGGTACAAAGTGCTGGAAGGGCATATGGATCAACAGTAGCTAATCATTACCATTAATTCAGTTCTGACTATGTATCTGGGAACGTTCAAGGACAGAACATTCATGCTAAAGAAGACAAATACAGGGAAAACAAAAGCTCTGATAAAGATGTGCTTACAATCTGAAGGCTCACTCAAAATCATTTATGAAATCCACATAACAGAAAGACAGTTACGTAGATTTCATAAATAGCTTACAATTACAGGAGGATGAATTTATGGAATTGTGGTCCAAATTGATTGCATTGATCATCTCATTTAGATCAGATTTAGCCTAGTTGGAAGTGACAAATGATCTTTTCACAAAGAGAAAAACTTGTGTGTGAACTGCCACAAGAACAGAGGGAAAAGTGTGACATCCTTCTGTGTTCTAGTGAAATTATACAGAAAAGTTAGTTAATATGACAGAGGTTTCTTAGAATGTTCGTTTTTGCTATATTAACAGACGACAATCGCATGCATGTAAAATTGAACCTGTATGCTGATGTTTTTATTTGGGAAATTACAATTTGACCTCGTCCACAAACATTTGTTAAGGCAGGCATGGAAAAATGTAACATGCCGTCTCAAATAAAGAATGACTACACTGGGCTGACTGAACTTCTGACCAGAGAAGGGAAAAAAAACAAAAAAACAAACCCTCCAGAAATACATGGGTGTGGAATTACAGATATTAATTTTCCCTTATATGACTCGCAGTTGCCAATGTAGTTTTAAAACACTATTCACTGTGTGAACCACAAACTACATGATGACTCCAAGCCAACTCGCTCACCTGCAGCAACTCATCTCGGGAGATTTTGTCATCTCTGTCCAGGTCATACAGACGGAAAGCAACTGAAAAGAAACAAACTGATAAGTCAGATACTCTTAAAACCACGCTGAAATGATACCAGTCCCACCCTAACACTCACAGAGCAGCTTGTTAGTCCTGCTGTTCAGGGGCTCAGGAGCTGAGGGGTTCTTGTTCTTTTCGTTGTCTTCGATTGGCCTGAAGTGAGCCAGGGTCCGCATAAAACCCCGGAAATTTACCTGGTCCTCTCTAAAAATCACAAGCACAAAATATTTACTATAACTCTCTGGAAAGTTCAGGCAGATTACCTTTGTACTCGAAATGCGCATTGTGGACACCACAATAAGAGTTCAAACTAGTAACCTAACACCACTGTGCAGATTTGAATGATTTCTATATCTATTCTCAAGTTGTTTTAAAACAAACAGGCCAAAACCAGAGAAACCAGAATCCATCTGAAACCATTAAAGGACACAGCTGCAATTACAACGCCTACACATGTGACCTTTTAAGATTTTAATGATATATTTAAAGACATCAGTTTTTTTGTTGTTGTTGGGTTTTTTTTCCCCCTCCCACAGTGATGAAAACATCCAAATAACTGTCAAGTATACGACTCAAAACCTCACTTGATTTACTTCCACACAGACTTGGCAGTAAGGACTGAGCTTCTCCAGTCTGCAGTCAGGAAACCACAACTGAAAGGCATTATAGCCTGGTTCAGCTTTGTGGCGATGGTGCTGGTGACTCAATTTTAGTAGGGGGTAGTGCAAAAACAAGCTCTCCAAACTACTGCAGAGCAATAACACAGACTACTCACCCCTCAGGAAAGAATGCATTGATGATTCTATCTCCAAGAGGGTTGATGGCCAACTCAGGGATCCTCTGGAAATCTTCTCGACTGTAAAAATAAGGAGACGTGATCACAGTTAAATTCCAAACTCAGTAGGTTTTAACTGTTCATTTTAACCCAACAATTCATCACCAGTCTTATACTCAGAGTTGATGAGCTTTACCAAGACATGACAAATAGCAAAACTTATGACAAAAATATGATATCAATATTTGTTTATAAAAACAGCAAAAAAAAAAAAAAAAAATTTTTGTTAAATATTTTTTTTAAATTTTTTAAAAAAAAATTATA
>VURO01014406.1:50543-75337 GCA_015108175.1 Pelvicachromis taeniatus | reverse complement strand
TAGCTTTAAATTAGTAAAAGTAAAATTCAATGTGAAAATTAACTCTCTTAGAAAAATTGACTGTTCAATTCCACCGTCCATCCGGAAACTCGAGTTTTAACCCTGCGATTGGCAATCTGCGATAAGCTTCTTAAGTTTCTTAACCAAATGTCTTGTCCTGTTTTGTATTTGTGTGTGAATTGGAGCAGGCATTTATAGTGTCAAATTCCTCTCCATACCAGTTTGCATGGTAGGCCACTCATCTTTTATCTTTATGTAGAAATTTATAAACAGACCTATATTTTTCATTCTATAAATGCACAGCTGGGGGAACCCCAGAATTTTATAATATATTTATATTTTTTTTACTTGTGACTCCTGAAAAGTTACACACAAAATCACTGTACTCATTTTTAAATATCAGTTTATTTTTTCATATAATTTGTAAACCTTTCGAGGCAAATTTCTCTCCATAAAATAGCCAACAATTTTACTCCGGTAGCATGATGTGACGTCATCACGTGATCTGTCTGGTCAACAACTCAGCTGTTGGATGGTAGCTTCACGTACCATGAGAATTGTAGGAATTACAAGTTTTATTAAACGAAATTAAAAAATGCCTGTATTTGTTTGTCTCCTTCCACGTTAAAGAAAATGTGTCTTTATCGTACAGTGTAACAGTACGTATACATTTCTAAATTCAGCTACATGAAAAGAATTCTGTTATTTGCATTTAATTTGAAAAAAAAATACAGTGCTGTGTGCCGATATAATACTGTTTGTGCTGTATTTTCACAAGATAAACAGTATCTTTCGGTACTTCTGGGTCTTCATGGGCTAGAAGCTAATCCCTGTGGTTTTGTTCTCATGGTGATTGAGGAAAGTGGGAGCTTCGTGGGAGCTTTTGAACGCAGCACGGGACAAGCGAGGAAAAAATAGGAAGAAATCCACGTAGCCTGTCTTATAGTACATTCTTGCACTGTTCTCAATGTGTCCGTTTGATTAAAGAAAAACTGCCTTTATTTAAGGAACACGGGCGTTCATAGTGGCGGGGTAAGGAGGAGAAAAAACCCACACTGGTCCTGTTAGTTGAAAAGCAGAGGACTAAAAATGGAGCTGGAAGACGGAGTTGTGTACCAGGACGACCCGGGGACATCAGCGATGATGTCTGAGCGGGTGTCGGGCCTGGCCAACTCCATTTACCGCGAGTTCGAGAGGCTCATCGGTAAATACGACGAGGACGTGGTGAAAGAGCTGATGCCGCTTGTAGTGGCCGTGCTGGAGAACCTGGACTCCGTGTTCGCGGAGAACCAGGAGCACGAAGTGGAGCTGGAGCTGCTGAAGGAGGACAACGAGCAGCTCATCACCCAGTACGAGCGGGAGAAAGCGCTGAGGAAACACGCAGAGGAGGTGAGTTGAAAGGGTTTAAGAGAGGGGGAAGGAAAATATCAACACACAGCAGCCCGTTTTTTTTAAGGAGGGCAATGAAGCCTGCCTCAGGTGCTTTCTCCTCCCAGCATCCCTGAGCGATGAATTAACCTATACACGTGGCCTGGCAGCATCCATGGTGTTCAGTGGGGATGTAAACAAGGCAGAGTCATGCTAACGGCTCGCTGAAATGGCCCTCTCTCCGTGTTGGCTCTGTTTCCTAGCTGATCTGTCATATAACACTGTGTCTATCTATGAAACAAGCACAGCAAAGCCACATCCCTGGCAAATGCACATATGATGTCCTATTGCATCAGATAGTGAAGTCAAAAACAGCAGGTGAAGTGACTCAGCGTTTTGGGCCATCACTGTAACTATAAAATACATATATACAGTTTATTAAATACACTGGGGTAAAGTGGATGGATGCTTGTGGAACAACAGTGAGGCGGAAAATGTCACAGAAAATCCAACCACAGATTTAACCAAACTACTCCTAGTGATGTTTATATCACTAAACAGCACAATGTCATCATTTCCATCAAGCCAAACATCCTGAACAACACTGTTACTTCTTTAAGCTCTTATCATCATATACAAAAAAATACTGTGTGCACAGAGACATGACCACAGTTTAGAAATCAGATATTTAACACCAGGCAGATATCAGAAATATACAATTATATCACTTAAAGGAGAGTTCGAGTAATTAAGCTGTAAACATACTTACATGAAGTTTGGGTAATTTGTTAGAGACAAAAAATAAAATCTAAATTGACCTCACAGTCCTTCCAAGACTTAAAATCTTTATTTAGAGCTGGAAAACACCTGCAACCTACATTTCCTGTAATGCTCTCCGATCTCATTATTTATGTCAGACTCTCACAGCTGGTGAGTGTTCACATCTTCCAAGCGTCACGCCGTCAGGTTATAACGCCGTTGTTGTGCAATAATTACTTACTTCGTAGGCCCATGCCTATAAAGACACATGCAGCTTCTAAAGTTTAGGATGCGATATCTGATTGGGTGCACATTGGCAGCAAAAGTGGAGCCTAGACATGTGTCTATGTGTGTGGATCTTGTGTGTCTGGCAGGGTGTGTGTGTTAGTGTGTGAGCGCTCAGTATGAAGGGTGAAGTGATGTGACTCGGACCTTCTGTCCCACCTTGCCTCTGTGGCTCAGGGGCAGTGGGAAAGCAGCCCGGTAGAGCCTCCATCTAGTGGGTAATGCTGCACCTTGGTGACAGCAGCCACAAACTCTCGTATACACCGCGACAATACTGCTGTATCCTGCATTGTTTTGCAGTATAATGTGTTTTAAATAGACACAGAAACAATAAGCCGGTTTCCTGGGTAGGACTCTTTATCTAAAGCCCCAAGGAGGAGTGAGCAGGGGTACGCTGAGCCTCTTGGGAAGGCACAGTGTTACTTCCAGGTCATGTGATCCTTTGTGAGAAGAGGGGAACATGCTTCAGCTTTCATTTCTGCTTTTCTTTTGTTTTTGTCTTGGGTTTCAGTGTCAGAAGACTGACCCCCTTCCCACCCATTTTAACAGAAGGGTGTCACGTTTCTGTTTTTGCAAGTCTTTTTTAATGACACCTTTTACCCGCTCCTTCATTGTTTCATAACAGGTAAAAAGAGGATAGCAGCACTTTCCCCTCTGCTGTGATGTGTTTTCGAACCTGTTTCCACTAAACTTTGATTTAAATTGAAGATAATCTTGAAACATGAAGCAGAATGAAATTGATGGCTGTGTGAACATCTTTAACTTTAATTAAATCTAAGGCAGCAGTTTTGCTCGTTTAAACTTCTTCGCATCATCTTTCAGTTTCTTGGGGAAGTCTGATCTGCACTGTTAATGTTGTTTGATGCGGGGATGCTTTCTGTCCCAATTTACAATGAGGAATGCTGCTGCAAGCACTCAGCGACAGTGGGAAGGAAAGACTTCCTGTTCACAGGAAGAAGCCTGGAAGAAACAAGCCTTCTAAAGTACTACTGTACTACTCATATGGAAGACTCAGAACATCAGCAAATATTCATGCTTGAAACTTTTCACAATTCCTCATATTTTTACCACTTTATTTTATTTTTTTACTAGTAGATTTTCTAGTTTAACATCCACAGTAATTACCTGGAATTCACTTTATGTAATTCATACCTTCAAAAACACAGTAGAGCTCCCTTTAAAACCACGGCTAGCAGACTGCTACTGTGGAAAAAGAGTTGTTTGGGTCGATCATTGAGTATAAACTAAATTAGAGATTTATGTCATTGCAAGGATGTTTCCTGCATCTGCTTGTACATCAAAGTAGGATAAGATTCATGTGCCTACAGGAAGGAAGGGAGCCATATCAGGGCCTTGGCTTGCTCAGCTGGACAGGATATGGACGTGCACACATAAACAAAAGTGCATTTTTAGAGGCCGGCCTGTAAGGAAACTGGGAGGAGGTGGCATTGTAGATCAGAATCAAGACAGACACATTTTATAATCTGTCACAGTCGTGGGACCGTTAATACTTTTAGAGATATGGTCTTCATTTTCAGAGACCACAACTGTATCTGTACATGTCACATCAGTTTTCCTAAATGTTAATACAGCTAAACTGTATTTATAATAGAGTTGTTTGTGTTTAGGTGGTACAAAGTAATATCTAACAAAAAAAACAAAATAAACAGCAGTCAAATTACTGTTTCAAACGTTCATTTCTCATTTGTTTTCATTACTGTCATGTAAAAATAGAATGCCCAAATTTAGGAATGCCATCATTTTTTTTTCTTATTGCAAAACAAGCATCAAACACGATCAGATTGCTGACAAATCAGCTTTGATATGTTAAGTGTCAGTGAGTCCAACCAAAATGTGTATGTGTGTGTGTGTGTGTGTGTGTGTAGAAGTTCATCGAATTTGAAGACACTCATGAGCAGGAGAAGAAGGACCTGCAGAACCATGTGGACCGGATGGAGTCCCACTCCCGGCAGCTGGAGCTGAAAATCAAGAACTATGCAGACCAGAGTGAGCACAAACGCACACATTTATGCAGATACGCTTATATCATTGTGTACGTGCTTTCAAAAAAATGTCTGTCAGCATCCATGAAATCTCGTTACCATTATCAACGATTTGTCTGTTTCAGTTCTTGCAGTTAGAGAGTTAGAGAGCTTCTTCCTCTCATGGCTTGCTATGTACGAACACACAACCGTACAGACTCTCACGCTCTCTTTCTTCATCTTTGTGGGGGTAATAGTAATGGGATTAAAGGATTTCTGTTATTCCCATCCTCCTAATGCGGCAGTACATTACCCGCCCGTCTTATGGGTGGATTAAGCGGTAGAGGCGAGGCGATTGGCTCATACATTCTGTCCTGTCAGAAAAAAAAAAGTTGGATTCACACAATAACTGGTTCAGTATCTGGTGACTAAGCAGCACAGCTGGTTAAAGCGACTAATCCATTCAGACAAAGCTGCGAGTGGGAAGAAAATAGGAATTTCTTTCCATATTTGACTTACAGCAGAAGCGTTAACAAGGCAAACATAAGTATCTGAGTGGCTGGTGTGATGTGGAAAATCAAAAGTGAATTATTTATCGGTCATGGTTATTGCTTTGCTGTGTTTGCTGTTTGACAGAATGATTCCTGTTCAGTAGGTTGTGCTAAGTTGCTGCCACTGCCAGTGAATGGTAAATCATTCATTCATTAAGGTGCTTTAAATCAGAGTCCACTGAGTTAAAAGGCCACAGTTGGAATAAGAAGTTAGGCAACAGCAGTATTGCTTAGATAGGTTTAGTGCTTTAGTTTCACTGGCCTGACATGGAAGAGGTCAATAATTAAGAGATTGAAGCTGAGTTAGATTGAATTGATTAATAAAGCGTCCAGCAGAGTAACGGCATGACACACACACGTCAACGATTGCGAGAAGCTTCAGCTGTCCCCTTACGCAGCTTTTCTTTCTTAATTTCATTTCTGGTATCCAGAAACATGATGACTCATGACTGCAGAATAAAATCGCTCGATAGTGTCAAAGTACACAGACTGGCAAGGCGTCATCGCACAACACACAGAAGCTTTAGCTGTTGTAATTGATAGTATCCGGGCTTTAAACCCGTCTGTTGGCTGCGTGGCTTAGGCTAAACCTGATGTGCTAATAAGGGATTAGATGTTTTTGTCACTTCGTAAGTCGACCCAGTGCTGAAACCTATTTGGGTGCGATTACCCCCAGCCCTCCACCCACACCCCCAGCCCCTCTACGCGGCATGGCAGAGAAACACTGCACACCTTTTCACATAGGACTGTTATGCAGTTGAACACTTGCAAAAACCTAATAATCACAGAGAAGAATTGAAATAATGTGACAATGAGGGTCTGCACTATTTAATAAGTGATTTAGAGTCTGTAAGCTGGTTGTAAAGTAGCTGAAACTGATGAAGGTCCTCCTTCATTTCAGTTGGCAGGTTAGAAGAACGAGAGCTGGACCTGAAGAAGGAATACAACTCCCTCCATCAGCGGCATACAGAGGTAGGTTAGAGAGAAAGGGAGGAGCGGAGCTTAACTCTGAACAGTGGTCATGACTAACTAGCTCCCTTTTGGGTGTTTTTGCTGTGAATAATGCAGATGATCCATAATTACATGGAGCACGTGGAGAGGATCAAAATGCAGCAGATCAGCGACACCTCCGAGTTGAGCGCAGTCGGCCGAATCAGGTGAGAGCGGAGAAGTTTGTCTGCGGTGCCACTTTCATATCACACGGCATCGACAGGTAGTGTCTGTGGACTGCTCTCCCATAAAAAGATATTAACTTTTTTTTAAATCTCCCAAGGAGAGAGCGACCTCTTTCTTTGGGAATCTTCCCATCATCTGGCGGAGCATCTCTGCTCATCCCAGATCCCCAGGCCAGAGCAGAGACCCCGGGCACAGAGAGCTGGAGGTTCACTGACTCATCGCAGCCTCGCTCCAACACAAGCCTCAAGGTGGGTTTGTGGGTCGTACCTACCTTTCCTTAGAGAATTAACCCGTGTCTAATTTAGGCCACATTATGTCAGCCCGAAAACGGATGTATAGAAGACACATTAATGCCTTGTCTGTGAAGTCTGGATGCAAAAGGCCAACATATCTGAATTTTCTGCTTCTTAAAGCATCTTTTCCATAAATAAGCCAAATGCTGTGGTTCAGATCATGTTAAACTAAAATATTAAATAATGACATCACTTGATTCAAATTGAAAATTAATAATTGATTATTTAATTAGTACTTTAGGTGTATAATAAAAAAAAATACTTGAATTATGGAGATTGATATGATCGCTCTAATTGGATTTGCTGACTGTTTCTGGTTTTGCCAGAGGTCGAAAATAGAAGAGTTTTTAAGCTTCGGGTCCATTTATCAATAGAGAGCCTTTGATAAGGCTCGGCTGTGCTTTTGCGGTTTTATGCAGGCATCTGACAAAGCGCCCTCTGTTTCTAGACTCTTCTTTAGCCATTGATAAATATGCAGACTTCCCCCGGTGTAGCAATCAGAGAAGATCATTAAATGTGTCACATGAATATTAATAAACGTTTTCTTTAGGATGCAAGTACAACTAACTTTTTTTTATGTGTTATTTTATTCAGTATTTACAGTTCATTTAATTAATGTTTTAAATGGGGAAACACTTTTTTCATATATGTCTACATTATAATGGTGTTGATGCTCTTTAATATCTTCTTCCAGCTTTGATTAAAGTCACTGTTTTGGGTTCTTGATGGGCACGTCAGCGGTGATTGTATCTGTGGCAGTCAGAACCTGCAGGGTGACAATGTTATTACATCTCACTGCTGTGTTTTTGTTCAAACTGGGACACCAGCTCTGCGGCGCAGTGCATGATGGGAATGATGCTGCTGTATGGCGCGCAGCCAGTCACTGAAAGAGGGGGAGGGAAAAAAAAGGCTGGCTGGATTGTGATGGGGCCTTATGTAATCAGAACTACAGGGCGGTTATTGTTAAGCCATGGCCTTTTGGACATGAGTGTCTTTGATATGCAAACATGGCGTCAGAGTTCAGAAGAGATGTCATGTTTATTTATGGGAGCGGGAGGTGCTGCAGAGGTGAGCGAAAAGCAAACGACAGGTTAATGACCTGCATGTGGCGGCTATGATCTAGTTTCCACATTAGTCATTTAGGCAAAACCATTTCATCTTAGCTCTGAAACTGGCATAATGTTTCTACGTCATCGCATTTTACTTCATTCAAGGGGAGCGCTTAAATAAATAAAATTATTAAAATTATTCATATGAATGAAATGATAAAATACAAAAATTGAAAAAAAAATTGAATCAATCTAAATATATTTCAGCCCTGCGACAGACTGGCGACCTGTCCAGGGTGTACCCTGCTTCTCGCTCCAAGACAGCTGGGATAGGCTCCAACGCCCCCTGCGACCCTGAAAAGGATAAGCGGTTGAGAATGGATGGATGGATGGAAATATATTTCTGTATTTTTCATAAATAATTAATTGTTTTACTATTACTATTTCTGACATTTGCTGGCAAGGATATGGCATGTTACAAATAAATAAATAAAGGCTCAACTAATTATAATTATTAAAGTAAATAAGTAGAGAAAAACAATTGGCTTATCAATTAGCTTCAGAGATTTACGCACCAGGGAGAGTTTGTTTTTAAGAGCAGGCCATGAAGGGGGGGATTTAGCATATTGACATTTATGAATATAGTATTTACAACCCGAACTCTAACAGTGAAAATGACAGAAGCACACGTAACGCAACAGGAGTTCAATAAAACAGGAATAGATTAAAATCCAGTAAAAGCTCACAGAAATTGTGACGGAACACTGATAGAAGTGACAAGCTAACAGTTAATATTGAACATGTATCTGCAGTATTATATGAATCGTGTAATTACATTATTGTGTCCCCAGAAACATTTCCGTTCTGTTTCATTCAACATCCGTTGTGCTTTGTGTCCTCCTGCAGCATTTTTTCTATTGGACGATATTTGCTTAAGTGCATTTGGCCTCTCAGGGCCACCATAGGGAAGGGATTTACAAAAAATAAACGCTGATTTGACTTGACCAAAGATTCATCTGTTGCTCGTTGATGATCTATAAGCTATAAACACACATGCACATGCACTCACGCACACACATGCTTACTTGTATGTATGAACTGTCCCATTCACGTCACAGATATGCACACTTTGAGGTGTTTGCATTTCTGTTGAACTGCTTCTGCACTTGTGAGCTGCATTCTTACTCTTCCCCCTCCCCCAAGCAGTTGGACTATGGTGATCCCCCAAAGGAAAGGGAGGGTAAGAGTGCGCAGGACTCTACTTGGGGGAATTCACTGGCAGACGACTGCAAGGTAGTTGGATGAGTGGCGGCTGGTACGAGCAGCAGTGCTCCTGCATTGGCCGTGCGCAGCACAGTTTCTGTTTGCGTGTGTAGTTTGCTCCACTATGCTGTTTCATCTTTTCAAACACGTCGCTTTGTGCATTTGTAGACTCTCACATCACAGACCAGCTGTGCTAGATGCAACCATGTCTGAAGGCTTCATTTGGATCTTTCACAATAAAAGCGCACATATGGAGCTGGTTAATTATTAATATGCAAAAGTCAGTAGCAGCTTGGTTGCATCTGGCCTCCAGTTTGTTTTTGATTTTGGGTGAAATGCATGAGTTGTATATATTTGACTTTATTTTTGCTGTATTTATGTAGCTCTTCAACATTACTAATCACTCATTTTACATTAACGTGCATTTCATTTTTCACTTACTGCTGTAGTTGTGTAATATTAGTTTTTGGATCTTCAGTGGATTTGTGGTGTTTACTAGAGTTTAGAGCAGTATCTCCTGTTGTTGTCCTTATGTTCAGTTAATGTCGTTTGGAGCCCTCTGCAGTCTGTGTCGTGTTTTGTGGACGTTGTGTTTGCGTGCTACTTTTGTGTTGCTCATATTGTCTCTTTGCATCCAGCCAGAAAGCTCTCCAGTCCATTCGCAACTTTTAGTGTTTCCAGTATATTTCATTTATATGTGATTAACTGTGTTTTGTTGAGCTCCAATTTCACTAATATAATCTCATGTAGGATAGTGTGTCAGATCTTTGTGGTGTACATTTTTTTTACCTTATAAAAAGTTATAAGTTGGTAAAAAACCTCAGTAGTTGAGGATTTTTACTTTGGGTAAGTGCTCCCTATGTAATGTAAGAGCGGAGAGAAATTGGACTCTTGCTGCTTCTGTTTTTGTGTCAGCTTTATCTTTGGTTTATTTATTTTTAATTTTGGTACAGCTTCAGTTAAGGCATCGCCTTGTTGTTGTAAATGAATCACTTTTCATTACAGGATGAGCTATCAGACTTCACTGGCTCCAAGTCGGCCACACCGATGTCAACCACTGCCTCAGACATGGAGAGGGAAGATGGGAACAGTAAGAGCACAGAGGTGCAAGCTGCTCCAGGGACCAGATCCATATCAGTAGGTAGGGTCACATATTCTAATATTTACAGGTTTACGAAAACAAAACAACAAAACACCACAAAAACAATGATGATGTTTGCTTGCATGTCCTTCCTTCTGATCTATATCACCTATGCTTTGTGTGTTATGCAGGTCTGCCTGAAAATGAGGACAGCTCAGATGTGAAGGACATCATTGAGTCCACCCCTGAGCTGGACATGGATCTCATTGGTTACAAACCATGCAGGTAATACAAAGACGACCTTTCGGGGGTGTTTTTTTTTTTTTTAATTAAAGATCCATCAAGCAAAAAAACATGACCTCTTATTGTTCTTTTCTTTGTCAGCACTCCTACTAAAGGCATTGAAAACATGGCATTTGACCGCAATACAGACTCCCTGTTTGAGGAGCTGTCCTCTGCAGGCACCGGGCTCATCGGGGACGTGGACGAAGGAGCCGATCTATTAGGTTAGTGAAAAATTTACATTCATGAAAAAGTGACTGAAAAAACGTGGATTGGTTAGTGCTAGCATATTATGTAGAAAAGGTCACATAAAAGCTACATTACTGATGTTTTCCAGTCTTGAGCACACAGATGTTTGAGTTATACTATGTAAAGCTGTACATTTCTGTTTCAGTGGCAGATATGTGTCAAACAATTTATTGAAATCTTAAAAGCCAGAGGTGAAATAACTAATAATTCTGTAACCAGCCTGAATATTTCTTTATAATCACTGCTTATTTTCTTTCTAAAAGGTGAATTTACTGAAGATTTACTAAATTCCCTCTTCTATACTTTACTAGCAGCTGTTGTTCTACTGTTTAGTATTGTCTTTAAATTCATTGTAATTTCAACACCAGCTGTTTTCTGCGACGCTACACCGCTTGCTTCGGTCCAGCTGTTGTACAAAGTGTTAGCCATCTACCCATGTTAACATCACCTCTCTCTCTCCCGTGTCTCATTCTCTGGCTTTTGTCCATAATCCAAGTGGAGTACTCTGGTGTGTATGACCTCCAACCTTTCCTTAGCTAAACATTTTTCTGTAATGTTCCTTTGACCTCTACCCATTACTCATTCTCTTCCACATCCACCATTGTTAAAGGTTCTTCTTCATTTCGTCTTATATTAGGGTACTATTAATATATTTTCGTCTGCCTACTACTTCAAAAAGATTTTGGTGCATGAATGATGGAGTGTAGTGCTTCCTTTTTTGACCTAATTGATCTTTTTACAGCTTTTACTTTTTTCATGTATTTTTTTGCTCTTGTACTTTTCTTCTCTTGAGTGCTGAAAATGTCAATTGTATGTTATCTTTAGAGATTTGGCAGCATCTCCTCCTTTTTGCTTGTGGAGTCAGCAGCTACACATTTAGCTCTGGTTTCTTCATCATTTTGGTCATTTCACTGTCTCAAACTGTATCCGCATTTCTCTCTCTCTCTCTCTTCCCTATTCTTTTTCCGCCTGGCTTGGATTGCATGGTATTCTCAGACCTTAGTTTGATTGGTAAGACCTCACCCACTCTTTCCATTCTTCTCATGTCTGTCATGTGACATGTTGTGCTGTGGGTTTGTGCGTTGCGGTAGTTTCATGTGCTGTGAGACCTAACGTAACAAATATCTCGCTAGGAGATATTTCATGTCCAACGTCATGCCTGGTTGGATTTATTGTTAGTGTGAATAGTGTACTATATGCAGTGTTAAGTAGTGACAGATTCAGTTTGTGTTCAGTTCAGTTTTATTAATTGATAAAATTATAATGTTGTTCTTTAATTCTGTTCAGGAATGGGTCGAGAAGTTGAAAATCTAATTATGGAGAATTCACAACTGCTTGAGACTAAGTAAGTAGAATTTAATATCCACTTCTTCATCCTTTGTAAGGGTGTAATGACTCTCTCTAAATTTGATTTGGTTTGACTTAGTTCTTTAAATATTTTTGTTTTCTTTATTGGAGATTATTTAAGGGAAAAAAGCAATGTTGAAAATATTTCACCCACAAATGTACATTGATTAGTGTCTAATGATGTTGTCCAGCATATTGATGTATTCTCATAACTTAGAATTAAGCCTAAGTTAAGGGCTTATTAAGCCTGATTTCTCCATTCCGGCTAATTGCTGAGTTATGTATGTTATTAGAGACCAGCCACAAACGTGGTATTCCAAAGGTGAAAGACAACTTGAGTGTTCGAGTGCCATGGAGTCAAATTTTAGTTCATATCTGCACATTCATGCTTAAGATACGAAGAATCATGAACTGAAGTCAGAGCTCTTACATATGAAAAGGTGCATGCTTTTTTATTCCCTTTATTATTACAATTACCTACTGTCAGCAGATTAGACGCTCTCTTCTCTAGACAGCAGCTGTTTACAAGCTAACATTATGTCACATAATATTAGGCTTAATAAACCCTTCCTGTCAGGTTACATTTTAACATTGTATGAGAGTTTATTACTAGGTGTCCGTGTTCAACAATGTTGGATCTCGTTTAAGGAATGTTTCATTCCTAAGGCTGACTAACAGCTGCTAATACAGCCTAACAAATTCTAACACTCGTTAACAGAGGCTAACAGTTGCTAACAGAGGCTAACAGATTCTAACACCTGCAAACAGAGGCTAACAGCTGCTAACAGCAGAGCTAACTAACAGAAAACGTAAGGAAATGTATGTTACAAGGTAACAGTGGACTGATAGCCTACCCACAAAAGCAAAAAAGCTCTCAGAGTACACTGCCGATAGATTAACAGTGGCCAGAGGTTTTGAGATGACTCGTGGCTGAATACGTCACTGTGTCCTGATTGGTATTGGGACATGCAACACAATGTTACTGACATTTGAAATTCACTATTTCAGTTTAACTTTTAGAACCACTGAACCCCTGTTCCTTTGTTTAAGTTGCACTTAGATTAAAAAACAAACTGTCTTTCCTGTCTAAAATGTCTTTCCAGGAATGCCTTGAATGTGGTGAATAAAGACTTGATTCAGAAAGTCGATGAACTGACAAGTGAGAAGGAGATGTTGGAAGGAGATCTAGAAGCTTTGCTGCAGGCAAAATCCAAGCTGGAGGAAAAGAACAAAGAGCTGGAGGAGGAACTGAAAAAGTAAGAGCTATTAGAGGACTCTGTGATGTTTAACTTCTATAGAAACTCTGGCTACGGCCATTTCCCATAGACATTTGTGTAAAAACATATATTTTCCAGAGTACGACTGGAGATAGAAGAAGCTAAACATAAAGCTAACGAAGAAGAAGAGGTGAGTTTTTCCCACTGTTTTGTCCTGTGTCTGTTGTGTGGTTCATTGCTGAAGAACTCATGCATTTCCCTGTGGTCATGTTTGGGTTTAATTGTGTGCCGGCACAGAGTGATTTACCTACAGCTCAGAAAAAGCGTTTCACCAGAGTGGAGATGGCCCGAGTGCTGATGGAGAGGAACCAGTACAAAGAGCGACTGATGGAGCTGCAGGAAGCTGTGCGATGGACTGAGATGATCAGGTGAATCAGGCGATGAGTGGTGGAAGGATGGAGCAAAGTGCATCTAAAGTTTTGTTAAAGTTACTATAAGTTCTAACTTTGTATTGCAGAAAAAAAATAAACATATCTGGACACATAAATTAAAGATTGTTAAAGATTTCCATCTTCTCTTCTTTAGGGCTTCAAGGGAAAATCCAACTATCACAGAAAAAAAGAAATCCAGTATCTGGCAGTTGTGAGTCTTCTTTTACTGCATTATTTACTTTTTCTCATTTAGTTTTGAACGGCTGTCACGTTGCCTTCCAAGTTGAATCCTGACTTTTTTTGTCATTCAAATATTCAAATTCATCTTTTTTCTTATCTTTTCCGGGATGTGCCATTGAATTGGCAGCATTAGGTAAAGATGTTTTGACAGACCCTCTCCCCACTAAACCTCTCTCTTGCCCTACCCCCATTAAACACAGAAGTGCTCCTCCATTCTGAAAGGATCCAACTTTGATGTGTCTTTATCCATAATCTTTGCTCTCAGTGAAGTGTATCAGTTGTTGTTATCACAAACTGCTCAGACGTTACTCTCCTTTTGCCCCCGGGCTTTCCTGTCTCCTGCCTGCTGTGTGCCTTTTGATGTTTTCCTTACTCCGTCTGCTCATAGCGAGCGAAGGGAAACTACATGTACAAGTATATGTACATGTTGTGTTGCTTATGTCTACTATGTCAGACTGCGCATACAAGTCAGTAGATTTATATTTCTATTATTAAGGAATTTTAATATCTAAATTTTGCCTCAGCAAGCTCACCTCTGTAGCAGTTTCAGCAAAGGCATTTGGAGAAAATGACTTAAAGATTAAAGCAGGACAATATGCAGTAATAAAACAGACTTTAAGTATGTATCAAACTTTGTCTCACATATTGTAAAATTTTTCTTTTGTATAATTTATACACTCACTGGCCACTTTATTAGGTATGCCTTACTAGTATCGATTTGGACCCCTTTTCCTCGTATTCCTCTACAAAATTCTGCCTTGTATCAGTGCTTCTGTCACGGTGACCGGATGGGAACTAACACCAGGTGCTAGATATGTACAGGTGGGGAGAAATCCGGGGTCCCAGGGGTCCAAAAGGGTGATCCAGAGAGAGGGGAAGGGTCTCTCACACTCGCGCTCCACAACACAGTTCCACATAAAAGAGAATCCTCACTCAGCCATGACAGAAACCCCTGCTCCGAAAAGCCAGGGTTGGTCACAGGTCCGGGGAAACTGTTCACAGGAGAAGGGAGGTCAAAACTAGGAAACAGCTCACGAAGGTGAATCTTAGCTCTTTTCACGAATCTAGAATCTAACAGTAACGTGTCAAGTACAATCATCCAGTGACAAGAGAATCTGAGCCCCAGTTTTAAATGGCATAGGAGCGCGATAACTGAGTGATTGGAGACAGGTGTGTGGGCCAAAGGTGGAAGCCCGCAGTGAGCTCCGCCCAGGCAGAGTGATGAGAGAGGGAGAGAGGGAGAGCAGTAACTCAACAAACAAATGTAGCCCGGCCGGGGAGACACAGGGACCATGACAGCTTCAGCAGCCTGAAGCACTGATACAAGGCAGGATGGCTCCATGCTTTAATAGTGTTTATGCCAAATTTTGACCCTACCATCTGACTGTAGCATCACAACTCGAGACTCTTCAAACCAGGCAACTTTTTTCCAGTTTTTCATTTGTCCAAGTTTTTTGAGCCTTTCCAGTATTTAGCCGACAGAAGTTTCTGCTGCTGTTGTTGCCCATCTACTTCAAGGTTCAACATGCTCTTCTGAATACCTCGGTTTTAATGACTTATTATTTCAATTACCGTTGCCTTCCTATCCTGTGTGGTCCTTCTCCTCTGACCTCTGGCAGCAATAAGACATTTTCTCATAGAGAATTGCTGTTCACCGTAGAGATGGTTGTTGGAAAAATCTCAGTAGATCAGCAGATTCTCAAATACTCAGACCAACATGTCTGACAACAACAAGCACAACAGCCACATTCACAATCACTTGAATCACTTTTCTTCCGCATTTTGATCCTCAGTTTTAACCTCAGCGTGTCATCTTGACCACATCTACATGCCTAAATGCACAGAGATGCTGCGATCTGATTGGCTGATTAAATGGTTTTGTTTACAAGCAGTTTAACAGGCATACCTAATAAAGTGGCTGTTGAGTGTGTATTAGTAGAAGTTTTAGTTAGATATAATAGGGGAGTGCATAACTCTACTACGACTCCCAGCATGCTTTATGTCACTGTACAGTAAATGTTGGTGGTAGTTCCTTGATTGTCTGGTTTGTTGGTGACACCCCTGCCTTGCTCTTTCCCTGCACTCCTGTCGGCTCTGTTTCCCTCTTGGCTTTCTGTAACTTCGCCACGTGCAGCTTCAGCAGACTGTTTAGCTCCTCCTCCAGTGCCCCCGCCGTAAAGTTTGAATCCCAGGCCAATACGAAGTACAGCGCCCCGGGCAGCACAGTAAAGAGAAGCAGCACCTTCTCCCAGTTCCCCACAGAGAAGTCCAAGACATTTGACTTCCTCAATGAAGAGTAAGTAATGAAGAGTTCGGTGTAGTTTACCAAGTTGGAAATGAAAATGGCCTTCATTAATCCACCTGTCTATAAAATGTATTATCAGCTGATGGCTTTGTGTCGCTCGCGGTTCTACCTTTAGTAAGGAACAGTGCAGTTCTCCATCACGTAAAGAGCAGAAGAGAAGCCAGTACAGACAGGTCAAGGCTCACGTGCAGAAGGAGGATGGAAGAGTCACGGCGCATGGCTGGAGCCTGCCCAGCAAATACAAGGTGGGAAATGAAAATATTGCTTTTCATTAGCTCAGAGATGCAATCAGCACTTCTTATTTTGCTTTGTTAGCTTTAGAAGAAGAAATCATTTATTTAATTGGCCAGCATATGCTGTGCAGCATAATAAGTATCCTTTGTTTGTCTGTTCCAGCCCTGTGTTCATGTTCACGTGAGAAAATGTCACTTAGACTTTAAAAGTAGTGGTCTTTAAAACATACTTTATTTACAATATTGAAGTTTTGGCTGCTCTACCATCACAGGTAGCAAATGGTGGACAAGTGGAGAACAAAATGAACTTACCTGTGCCGGTTTACTTGAGACCTCTGGACCAGAAAGATGCTTCTATGAAGGTGCTTAAATGAATGACTAGACAACTCTTAGCATATGTGCAGGATATTATTGTTATATTTTAACATTTTGATCTTTCTAACAAGCTCTTTCTGTCCCACAGCTGTGGTGCGCTGCTGGCGTTAACCTGTCCGGGGGTCGGGCATTTTCCTCTTCAGAGCTTACTAAGCAGACGGAGGGTTCTCAGAGCAGCTTGGATCAGTTGGAGCAGGAGAGTAAGGTGAGTTGTTTAAGGAAGGAAGAAGCTCTCTGGAGGCAGTGGGGACTTCTGATGGTTCTTTATCTTGAGACGATTTGCTAATTTTTCTTTTTTTTTTTCTTTTGCTGTAAGGATCGGGAAAAAGGGGAGAAAGAGAGGGAGCTGATTGTTCAGGACGAGATGTCCAGTCGTGTGTGGGTGTGCACTAGCACCCACTCGTCCACCAAGGTTATGGTTCTGGATGCCACTCAGCCCTCTGACCTGCTCGACAGCTTCTATGCCTGCAACACTCACATTGTGTGCATCGCCAGTGTGCCAGGTAGGGCGAGTGGTCACGCTTTGTATTTTTTGGGGGTAATAATAATTTTTCTTACTGGGTCATTTGTGGTGTTTTTTCAGGTGTGTTGGAAACTGATTATCCAGCGGGTGAGGCTGTACCCCAAGACCTGGAGTCCAGTCAAGGGGATGCAGCATCATTGGCTGGCAGCGTGGCCAGCGTAGGCTCAGCAGGCAGCGATGGTGCCATGGCAGCCGAGGGCACCACCGCCATCCCCCAGATAGCTAGTGCAGGTGTTGCCGACCAGCCGACTGAACACAGCGCCACCTCAGGCTCAGGTAGTTCTCTACTGAAAGAAAAAACATGTTTAGATAGAGTACAGCATGTGTGGTTATACAGCTGTGCTGCGCTGTGATCCACAGCTCCCACTGTTGAGTTGTCTAGAGAGACCAGTCCAGCAGAAGATGGGGTTCCTACAGCGGAAGAAGCAACAGAAGCAACAGAGGCTAATGCTGGCGTGGGCGAAGAAGGAGAGGAAGACCAGGGGGTTGACCAAAACCAGCCAGGAATCTACACGGAGCACGTTTTCACTGACCCACTTGGGGTGGAACCCACTGACTCCTCTGTTGCTGAATCACAGAGGTGAGAGTGAATATTGGTACATGCTTTGGTCAATTCTTCAGATTTTTATGGCATATATCACAATTGCAAATTTAAAATCTTTAAGCACTTCAGAACCGCAAACAAACATCAAATCTTGACATTTATGAACCTGAGAAGAATGGTGTCCAGACATCAATTTAAACACCTTTAAAATAAATCAGTCTAAACTTGCTGTTTCAAAATAAAAGCATCAGGATTTTTAGCTTACAGAGGAAACCGTAAGAACAGCTGTGGAGATTCTGCTACATGTGTTTACTCCATGTTTTCTTAATGAACGGTGTATCTGAACGACTGTTTTCCATTATCCAGGGGATCCAGACAGGATGGGGTGACTTCTCTGGCAGAAGACTCAGACCCGTCAGAAGTTGAGACCCTGAGGATGAGCAGTGCACTTCCCACCATGTGGCTCGGTGCTCAGAACGGGTGGTAAGTGAGGCAGCAGCCACTAGAGGGAGCTATTAGTTCAGGGGAAAAAAGGAGTGGGACTTATGTTTCAGAAAGATTTGATGATGTTGTAACTTCATGGGGCAAATTTTCCTTTGGTTATCATGCTGGTTTTGTGTTTATTTATTTATCAGCTCCAGCCAGCGGCTGTGTTTTTGTCATATTATTTAATCATTCAGATACACTTTCATGTCTCAGTTGGAGTTATAATCAAGAGTTCTCCTCTGCTCAACTTTCCTTCCTTTAGTCTGTACGTTCACTCGTCTGTGGCTCGATGGAGGAAATGTCTTCATGCCATCAAACTGAAAGACTCGATCCTCAGCATAGTGTGAGTAAAAAGTTGGTCGTGTTTTTATTTAAGGACTTTCACACACATACATTTAATGAACATTTAAAAACCGACTAAGAAACATATCTTAAAGTGTCTTCATAACCTGTTGCAGGCATGTTAAAGGGAGGGTCCTGGTAGCACTGGCTGATGGGACATTAGCAATTTTCCACAGAGGCATTGGTAAGTCTGTAACTTGAAGAGAGACGTGTGTTTTACATAAATTACGTTTCATTTCTCGAGTTTTTTGTATTTCATTCTGTTTTTGGTTTTGATCTGACTCACTTATGTTTATTTAAATTATTTTACATAAAATAAAATCAGAAGAAACCATCTAATATTTTTCTATTATTGGTCATGTTGTGCTTTTATCCCAAAACCTCTGTTTTGGATCATACTAGGGGAAGACAGTGGTTTGTGAATGCAGAGAAAAAGGTTGCTTCATAGACGAGGAGCAGGTCTGCGACCACCTGCAGTCAGTTGCCATCTTCAAAGCAACTTTGGTGCATCAAGATGGTGATAGATGGCAATAAGAGAGAGTCAGTTTGCTGAATGGGGTTAATTTGGAAATAGCATGCAATCTATTTGTGATAATATGGCACCTAATTGTGATAACACAGAAATTCACATTAACAACTGAGAATCCAGCCAGAACCTCACAAATCTGATATGGAATTTCCTCCAGAAATATTGACATAGTTGCTGCAGAATGGCTATTGAATTGCAATAGGTCCTCTGCAACCTTGCTTTTGCATATATATCCAGAATACAACCAGGACTTAGTCTCCTATTGAAAAGAGACATGTTGCGGACAAATTGTGCAAACTCAGATTGATTTTAGCATGTTGGTTTTATAAACTTGATGGCAATTATTCGCAAACCTTGACCATCCTATCAGAGCGTCATTGCTCTGTCGTCCCCCACCAAGTGATCTTAAAATTATAAGTGGTCACTTTAACTGCTTGCAATCGGTCTCCGATAGCAAAAAGTGCAGTCCTATCACCGTCTTATCTTTACTCTAGTGTGACTGAGCCACGACTAATTTATGCCACAAATTGCCAAAGTCTTTTTGTTTATCCCAAGCAGATGGACAGTGGGATCTAACCAACTACCACCTGCTGGATCTGGGCCGGCCCCACCACTCAATCCGCTGTATGACCGTAGTCCACGATAAGGTTTGGTGCGGCTACAGAAATAAGATCTACGTCATCCAGCCAAAGGCCATGAGGATAGAGGTACAGCTGTCATGAACATTAATAAACCACATGTTGCGCAAGTTGTGCAAGTTCTCTGTTCCAGTCAACCTCAGCCAAGTAAACCTTATTGTTGTCATGGGAACAACCCAATTTACTTCTACCATTACGCAATTGCAATTTGTCACGCCTGAGCAGAAATCCTTTGACGCTCATCCTCGGAAGGAGAGTCAGGTACGGCAGCTGGCCTGGGTTGGAGATGGCATCTGGGTGTCCATCCGACTGGATTCAACTCTACGCTTGTTTCACGCCCACACCTACCAGCACCTCCAGGATGTGGACATCGAGCCCTACGTCAGCAAGATGCTGGGTATACAAACTGTTTGCTGCCTAGCAGTTAGTCAGCTCTTTCACAAATCTTCATTTCATCCGACTTCAGGTTTTATGCTTAGTCATTTATAGGAAATAATCACGGATAGAGTTGCTGTTTGAACTCTAAGGCAACATACATGTAACATAACCATACATGGTTTGCTTTCTGTACACATGTGCAGTAGAGTGATATATTGAACAGTTTTGGAGGTTGCAACATGTCTTCTTCAGATCTTGGATTGAGCCAAACATCTGCTGTGTGTGTTGCAGGTACGGGTAAATTGGGTTTCTCATTTGTGAGAATCACCGCTCTCGTCGTATCCTGCAACCGACTGTGGGTGGGTACAGGAAATGGCGTAATCATCTCCATCCCGCTCTCTGAAGGTAAAGCACAATCTCACCAACTGCCTGCTTAAATGTCCGCTTTTGTTTCATAAAGAAGTTTGTCATCAAAATGTTCTTTTAGCAGTGTTTATTCACTGAAATCAACTCAGTGAATAAACACATTAGGAATAAATACATACTGTTAAGCTTTTATACTCTTATTTGCATTGCAGAACATTAGTTTCATCATTTTAAAGTATGAAAGTATTTACGAGTTAAAGATTCTGTTGAAAAACTGATGTTTAACTGGGATGTTGTGAAGTTAAGCTGTTTACTTTTGAGTAGTCCTGAGTACAAATGTATTCATATTTGGCATATGGTTGAATTGTAGCATGCTATTAGTTATGTAAACGTGTAGCGTGTTCTTAATATAAAATCCCTCACTGCTGCCTCCGCCGTCTCCTTTTGTTCTTCTTTCATATTTCAATTCATCTCCCAGATGGCCACTCTGATGTGCCTCGGGGACCATCATTGTGTAGCATCACCTTCTCTCTTAAAATCCATAAATCCTCACTCTCTTCTCGCTGTGCATTTGTGTCCTTTTAAAGCATCTTCAGACAGTGCAATAATTGTTACATCTCAGATGCTGCTGTAAAAGGCAGTGGCATTGCCATGGATACAAGTCCCTCAGACTCAGCATCTCAAACTGTGTAGCTCACATAGTGCAGTTTGATGGGTTATCAGTGGATATTGAGGAGTGTTGCTCTCTTTAAATATTAAAACTTTTCTGAGGGTTTACCTGCGTTTCCTATCACCATCTTCTTTCTTTTATTCCAGTGTCTGTGTGTAGGCTGTACACTTCTCTGTGTTTATAATCAGGGTTTGTCCGCTTTAGCCTTTACCTTTAGGTTTTACTTAGACGTCAGCGAATAAACTGTTCTTCCACAATTTAGCACAGACAGGCTCCTCTGCTCTCTGACTCACTTGATCTATATACAGTCCTACTTCCTGTGTCACAGACTGGTTTCAGACCAGGTCATAACTGCTAAGGTTTTTGCAGATAATCCTAGCTTCTTCTCTTTTTTAGATCCTTGTATATTTAGAACTGATTTTACGATTTTGATTATCACCTTTAAAGCACATCTGGGTCTGACCCCAAGTGACATAGTAGAAATATTGATCCCCTATATGAGCCCTTAGGCCTTTGAATGACTTGTGTGAGGAAATCAGGCTTTTGTTTATCCATCAAAGCACTTTTGATGAATTAAATAAAAGTAGGCAGATGACATGCACACTTTACTGTATTCTTCAGCTAACAGAACAACGGGAACAGTGCCAAATCGCCCCGGCAGTGCAGTACGGGTCTACGGTGATGACAGCTCTGTGACAGACTGTGCCATGCCAGGCAGCTTTGTGCCATACTGCTCCATGGCTCACGCCCAACTATGTTTCCACGGACACCGGGATGCTGTCAAGTTTTTTGTGACAGTGCCAGGTAAGAGACAAGTGCAGAGAGTCTGTGGGAAAAATATTAGTTAATGTTAGCCATTATCAAAGGAAAATTAGCAGCCATGTTTCCTGGGGAAATTTCTCATTTAGCAAAAGTTACGATATAAAGTATCCAAAGTTTTAGCTACAGTTAATCAGTATGTTGATTGAAGACAAAAATGTGTTTTCTATGATTGTAACGAGAATATGAGTGCGAGTGTTTGTTGAACTGAAGAATACATTTGAATCATTGATTTTTAATTGTACGATCTAGTTTATCATAGATTAAATAAACACACCATTAAATGAGAGCGTAATCATTAGATAAACAATAAAATGAAGAAGTCCCTATAACACTATATTTTGTTCTCAGTTTCTTCTTATTTTAACTGCCACAGGTCAGGCGATGCCACCTCCAGGTAGTGCAGATTCAGGCTCTGATGATCCTGCATCTGAATCCTCTGACGCAGCAACTTCTGAGACCAAAACCTACCTGGTCATGAGTGGAGGGGAAGGCTACATTGACTTCAGGATGGGTGGGTGTAGCATACTCCATGTGCAAGTGTGTAGTTATACACAGCAGAGGTTTTTAATGTGTAAAATAATGAGTTTTTTTTAAGAAACATAGCTGTTTACTAGAATGTGTCCCTTTTGGTATGCTGTTTGCTTTAGGCTTTAATCACACAGGCGTAAAGACCTCTAGCAACCTTAAGTCCCCAGGGAAAAATGTCTAATCTCTGTTAGGCAAGTGGCTGGTGGAGGTTGCAGGCTGTCACCATGAGAAATTGATCACAAACATGTGCTGAATAAAAAGCTTTCCTTTGATTGTGTTGGTTGCTAGCAGATTGCAGCAGTTGCTTAAAGTGGACAACTCAGCTTCTTACATGGAAACTACTGGCAACCATGGTGATCTTTTAGCAAGCAAACCAATGACAATGAGATTTTCGCTACAGCAGCATACAGCACTAGCAACTGCCAGTAACCTCCTGCAACCACTCACCAACTCTTTGTGGAAAACTTTCACCCACCAACCCCCTTTACCCTCTGGCCTCTGACCACTTTCTAGACCTGTATAAATGTGACTTTTGCAATCGATTCCACATCTACATCCAGCAACCTTACTCATCATCTTCTCTGCAGGTGATGAAGTTGGTGAGTTGGACGGTTTATCCGAATCGACAGCCAGCCTGCAGTCAGCGCCCACCAAGAATGAGCGCAGCCACCTCATCGTTTGGCAGGTCACGACTTCCCACGATTGAACTCTTCACAGACTCTTGTGTTTATTCCAGGGGTGCCCACCAACCCCTGCATGCCATTCTGGAAGTTTTTAATTAGTTCTTAATACCTAAGTAGTTTACTACTTTGTAAAGAAATCAGAAAAGAAAACAAACAAAGAAAAAAAACAATTATTTTTAGTCCATGTTTTGTACATTTTATTGTTTATCAATCTGAAATAGGTAAAATGAAGTATATGTTAACTTTAAGAATACGTCCAGGTGTTCCCTTCTGCATGTTGAAGAAGCTGGTGCACACAGAGGAAAGGCTACTTTTTAGCACATCGTATGGGATGGGCAGTTTGATCAGGTAATTGTCTGTTGCTTTGTATCCCAAATGTTAAAAAGGCTTTTGTTGTAAACAATAAAACAGGACTTACCTGAAGTTGAAGTCATCTAAAAAAAGAGCAGGCAGTTTTGAGTTAAACTGAAGTATATTTTATAGTAATCAGACTCTATAGCACTACATGTGTTAACCAGCACCGACGTCTTTCCTGTGTTGAACATTTTAAGACCTGAGCATCAAAAACCTGCAAGTTATAAACGTATAAAAAAAAGTGTCAAATTTCTTGTCACTGGCGATATCAGGCTGATTACTCGACTGTATTGTTTGTTTGGTATTAGAGACACAGCTTGCAGCAAGTGGTGCACATTAAACACTCTATTGCATATTTAAATGTGCTTTAATGCAGGAAAAGATGTAGGCTGCAACATTGTTTGGGAGTTTGAATGTCCCACCAGTTGCCACAGGCTGATGTTTTGTTATATGAATTATGTCTAAGCACTTTGGGTACTTCAAGGTTTCCTGTGGTTAGAAGAACTAGTTTACTGTAGGTTAGCAGTAGCCTGCATGAAGAAACCCCCCGTTCCGTAGGTGAGGAAAATCTGCCTGTGCCGCCAGCTCGGTGCTTCCTGTTTGCTTCAGCTCGTCAGCACTTTAAATTGTTAGATGTTAGTCGCTTTGGAGGAAAACTACTGTGTGCTGTTTGTATGAAGGGAATAAAATGTACAAATATTTTTTAGGAGGATGGTCCCAGTAACCAAAGGATGAACGAAGAAGAATCACAAAACGATTTCATTTGTAACTGAAATATTTGGGAGTGCGTGCGTGCATATATTCAGGATTCAAGCTTGAGTGATGCAAATATAACTAACAGCAACATTTATGTGTGGCACCTGGAATCGGACAAAAGCAAAGAGAGTCTCTCCCGATTGCTTCATCATTCCATGTTTCATTGTTCCACACACAGATTTCAGGCCTATAAGGCGTGTTTTCCTTAATTTCTTTGTTGTTATTTTGGGCATTGTGTGTGTTTTGTATCCATTTGTGAGACACTTTGATTAAGAGACGAGTATTTTGATGATTTGACTGTAACCTGACAGCAGGATGCCAACATTAAGGAGATGTTGTAATTTGTTTTTATATGTGAAGCCTTGGTCTTCAGTCCATTTCAAAACAGTAACTTTATATTGTGTTTTCGCCATTCCAGTATTTATTTCCTTTGCTATCGAGCCTATCTTGGTTCAGAATGTAACTTTCTACACGGGCAGAATATCATAGGCGGCTATTGTGAACAGAATAGTCCAACGAGTTTACATGATTGTTAATAATGATTAAATAAAACCGATTAATGTAATTACGTTGGAAATTTTTCACAAAATCATGAGATCAAAGTGTGCAGACAAAAACTTTCATTCATGTACTAAGCTATGCATGTTGTTTTTTTTTTTTTTTTTTTTTTTTAAGAACACTTTTTTTTT
>VURO01014406.1:10397-50493 GCA_015108175.1 Pelvicachromis taeniatus | reverse complement strand
AACACTGCTATATTATCGGCTAAATCTCAGTTTATTGCCACCGTTTTGGGTGGGGTGGATGTCAGTGTATGTATGTGCGTGTTTTGTGGTTAGAGTACACAGGTACATTTAGGAGTGTCTGCCAGTGTGTGTTTGATTTTCCAAGTGTGTGGTGTGTGTCTGCTTAGTGTATGTTCATCTTTAAAAACAAAACCCAGAGGCTGGTCCCATTTATGTCTCTGGGCACCATAAATGGTGGTTCTGCCTGGTCAATGTTTGCTAAAACAGTATCATAGCCTTATTTTTAACAATCTATTAAACTCAGTTTCATGGATAAGGTGCTGGTATTGGTGTCTGTGGTTTTTTCTTTCCCCACTGGGAGGCATGGTAAAGGCATAGGCTGTTTATAAAAGACTCACCATGGTTACTGAGGTCCCACTGTAAAACCTCAAACTGAGTGTTTTCACTGTTTCTGTATGGAAACCAGATGTGTGAGGAGCACATGTGTCAGAGAAACCAAAGGACACTGTACACTCATGAGAGGAGAGGACTTTCAATCACAAAGTCAGCCTACCTTAAAGAAAACCACATTTTTCAGTCTGATGGGAGCTTTGCACTCATTGGCCACTTCATGCGTCTAATCAACCAATCACGTTGCAGGAACACGCTACAGGATGTTCTGACGTTTAAACATTTAGAATGAGGAAGAAAGGTGATTTAATTGATGTTGAACATAATGTGGTTGTTGGTGGCAGACAGGTTTGTCTGATTATTTCAGAAACTGTTGATCTGCTTGGGTTTTTGTCACACAACTATCTTTAGAGTTTGTAGTGAATGTCCAAAATGGAGAACATTTCTGATGAGCTGTGGGTTTGTTTGTTTTTTTTTTGACAAAAATGCCTTGTTGATGTCAGAGGAGAAAGGCCAGAATGCTTCAAATAGCAAGAGTAACTCAAATAACCAATCATTATTACCAATGTATGCAGAAGAGCATCTCTGAAAGCAAAAAAAGAGGAACCTTGAAGCAGATGGTCTACAGGGGCAGAAGACCACACCAGGTGCTGCTTTTGTCAGCAGAGAGGGTAACTGAGGCTACAACTTACAGGGGATCATCATAAATGGACAACAGAAGATGGAAAATGTCTCGATTTCTGCTGCAACGTTCAGATGGTAATTTCAGAAATCTTTGTAAACCACATGAAAACATGGATTAATTTTGTCTCGTATCAGTGGTTCAGGCTGGCGTAACAGTGTGGGCAATATTTTCCTGTCCCCTTTGTATCAGCTGAACATCTTTTAAAAGTCACTGCCTACCTGACTATTGTTGCTGACCGTGTCAAACCCTTATGATTTCTGGATGCTTCCTGCTGGATAATGCGTAATGGCAAAGCTTTATCCTGAACATAGCAATGGGTTTACTATTCAGTACTCAAATGGTCTCCAGTCTCAATCCAATAAAGAAACTTTGGGATGTGGTGGAACAGGAGATTTACATCAGTGACGAGCAGCAACTGTGTGACGCTATCATGTCAATATGGACCAAAATCACAGCAAGGTTTCCAGCACCTAGTTGAATCTATTCCACGGACAATTAAGGCATTATTGAAGGTCAGAAAAGGGGGTCCCACCCAGTACTAGCAAAGTGCCTGATTTGACCTCCTAATAAAGTGAATGTACACTACAAAAAGAAGTTGATTTTGTATTTGGTAAGACTTGATATTAGCAATAAAGCTCATAAAAGTATGAGCAAAGTGACTTTTAGACTTGCTCCAACAGGCATTTGGCAGTTGGTAGAAGAAAACCTGCTTGTGTGTTTAAGGCATGTCTGACTTTGCTAATGCTTACGGGTAAAGTACCACACCCACACAGTCCTGATGAAGCATAATAGTTCAACAGAAACAAATCAGCCAATTAATGAATATTACCTTTAGGTGTTTTTGTGGTTTTGGCTGTTTTAGGGTTGGAAATTTTAATGGCAGCATAAAAAAACAAACAGTTTAACACTGTGATTTAAACAGAGACTTCAGATGTTAATCTTTCACCCTTATTTTTCCCTTTCTGTCCTTTGCTTATATCCTTTTATGCCCTCTGCAGAAATGAATAACTAAAAGTCACCCCTCGACTAAAGAAATGCATCATTGAGGTCAACATCTGTGTTGAATGAAAGAGGATCAGGTTTTTATTCACTTATATTTGACTTTTTAACACAATTAAAATTTGCATCTTTGAAATCTATTACTTCTGCTGCCCGCAGGTGGTGCTGTATGCTTAATTTTAAAACAGACTGATGCTTCAGCTCAGTTTGACATTAATCATACTTATGTCATTCCAAAACATGGCACCTACTTTAAAAGGCACCCTGGTGCAGCTCCATGATTGTTATGATAAGGTGATTACTCTGCTCTGGATGGACTTGTGTGTGCGTCTGTGTCCATCCAGGTTAGGCACACAGGTTAGGGTAACAGACACACAGGTGTGACTACAAGTCTCTTTGTGTCCCTTTACTGACCTTTCCAAAAATGTACTTTATGTCAGATGAGATTGCCTATAGCACCCACCTCCTCAAAAATGAGCTTCCATCAGCCTTCCTGTGGTTCATGTAAATGTTGCGTGTCATTTTATGGTGATACATACCAACCAGCATAATGAAAAACAAACAAACCGTGAGCTCAATTGTTCTCTTACCCGGCCAGTAGGGGGCCTTGGTGTTCACATCTCCTGTAAGATGCAGCATCACCACATACTAACTTCGATGAAATTACATCACAACATAAAGCCCACCTCCTACCTCCGTCTTTCCCATCCTCCCTCCCCTCTTCCACCCCCCTCCTCTTCTTAAGCCATGCGGGGGCTGACATCGAGGGCTGCACGCACATACAAAGAGGTTTCTGACGTCAGTGCGTCGCAGCCCAGACAGGGGATTCTGAGGATGTAACACGCCAGGCTGCAGCTGCTGCTGCATTACAGCCGAGATGCTGAAAAAAAGGGACTGATCCCAACTTTGTGGTTAAAAAAAAGTCAAAATGCTGTGTACACAATTTCGGGATTGCAAAACATCTTCGTGATTTAATATCCGAGGAATTTATTCATCAAAACATGAAAATACACAAAGCACTTCCATCATTGTTATCAACAATTGAAATGCTCAGACTGAGCAGCGGTGCAGGAACAGCCTGCAGGTAAAAGCTTTGCTAAAAATGTGAGGCACTTAAGGGATTTCAATCCTGTTTGGGGATTTTCCTTCACTTAGCAGGGATGAAAGTGAGATGTAGGTTGTTGTGCTCTCTCGGCTCACTGTTTACGGTTTAGCTCGGGTAGAACACAGATTACGGTAAACTGAACCCAGTGCCCCTCGGTATGCTAAAACAGGGATCGACTGATATGTAACAGCTCCATCTGCCTGCTCTGCTTCATGAAAATCAATCCTTGAGTTGAGTCAAGGTTGAGCCTTTTGAAGTGCTTTGTTTGCAGTTAGTTACAGGGATGGGTTACACTATACAGTGAAGATATCTGCAGGGATTCACACATGGAAAAGTACTCATCATTTCTGTATAATACCTACAAACTCCACATTGAATAACAAAAACAACTATAGCATTTTAATCATTCTTATGAACTAATGCCTTTGTTGTCGAGTCTGCTAAACAACTGAGCAGTAACGGCAGTGAATGTATATGTCTGTAAATGCTGTAAATATGATTAAGTAAGAATAATTGCTTCACGGTTTCATGCTTACATTTGCAGACCTGACAGAGGACTCATGAATATTATTAACAACTCATGAATCATGATGACTGAAAAACATTCATTTATGTGTGGTGTCTGGCCATATTACTTTTTTTTTTTTTTTTTTTAAAGAATTAATGACGTGACATGATTTGGTCATCTTGCCTCGTCGTAATAGACAACAGCTGAAGGGGGACAATAACTACAAATACATGGACAGAAAACAGGAAGTTCTTTTGTTCCTCTCAGTCAGGACAAGGAAGTGGCATCATTTAGACCCGAGGTATTTAGAGTAAGCCAGTGCTTTTAGGCTGACTGGTGTAGCTGAAGGCTGAATGACCTAGCAGACATAGGGGGATGAAGGCCACTGGTTTTCCTTGCTGTTTATGATATTTGTAATGTATTTTATCAGGTTATTTAATGTTTTACTGTCCTATGACTGAAAATTATGTATTCTTTTTTTAAACAGGAAGACAAGCCTCTTTAGCTGTTGATGCACTCAATTAGAGAAAAGTTTTCACTCTGTTTCAATTGCTGTTTGAAAAGAACGAAATTTGTTCAGAATAGAGGAACAGAAAACGTGCTAACAGTACCTTATCCATTTGTTTTTATTTTTTTAATGCATTTCTTTAAATGGTACATGGCAAAAAATACAAATCAATCAACCATGCAAAAGTTTTTGTTTTCTAAATGTACGGGCAGTTTTCTGATGTTTTTCCCACAGTGTATCTGTGGCTGGATGAAAACAAAGTCAGGAAATGAGAAGTCAAGAAAACAGAGGAGCCAAAAGGATGGGGAGGGCGTCAACAAAGCGAAGCGAGTGGAGAGGCTCGGCTACTACAAGTTTGTAAACAAAAAAGGAAGCGTGTATCTCGTGCATGAGCATGCGCAGCATCCATCTTGAATCTATCTGTAAATATTATTTTCTTATCATAAAACCAATTTCCGGGGGCATCCACATTAGTGGGGTTTTTTTTTTTGGCACTAATCTTTTGTAGTCTCCTAATTTATCATGAATCACTTCTGGTCTTTTTCAACAGCTGCCAGAAATGTAAAAGCCTTCATTTGTTTTGTGCCACAGAATTTCTCTCAGTAACACCAGCCCGATGCACGTGCGCCTCTAACACACACTGTTTCCTGAAGCCCTCGCACTTTGTTTCCCGTTTTCTCTGCGCTTCGGGTTCACAGGCAACGCTCTGCTGCTTGTGCTGGGCATCACAAAGTCATTTTACCATACCGTCGGGAAAAGCTTTTTAATCGAGACGTCGAGCAATAAAAAAAACGTTAACATAAAGAGGGAGCATGACCTTGAATAAAACTCCTCAGAAACGACTGAATAAAAAAGAAATCTAGTCTTAAAAGATTTAAATGTTTTATGTAGTGTATATTTTGTGGATGCCGCTGAGGTCGCGGTGCTCTAAACTATTCACCTGACTCATGTGTTGTGGACATAAAGCACAGGAGCACGTCTGTGATTTAAAAGCCTCCCTTGGTTGCAGTGAGAATGCCCTTGGCCTCCCGTTGAAGTGTGCAGTATTTTTACTGTGATGGGCTAAGCATTTTCTAATCCAATGCTGCACAGCATGACTGCTTTCTTAGAGTGTTCACGGCATGAAGGACCCTGCAGGTGAGACTTCATCACAGCTGAAGCTGTTTAGCTTAAAAATAAAAACAGACAGTCAATATGGTGGCTGTGGTGTGTGTTGCTGCATGTATGACTATTTATAGCAAATGACTACAACGCTTAGGGGACTGAACCGGGGTTGAAAGCTAGTGCAGGGCTTAGTGTGACACCAAAAGTGAGGCAGAGGTTATATATGGGTGCAAAATGGGATCCTCCCCCAGTTTTCCTTTTTTTTCTTTCTCCTCCTTCAATTTTATATTTAGGAAGTGCATGCAAGTGTGAAGTTTAGCCCCGTGAAATCCTTCCAGAATCTTCCAAACCTTTCCCCTCATTCCTGCATTCCTCAATATTGTCAACAGTTGGGATCAGACCATCCACAGATCATGTGCAAGAATGCCATGGTAATTATGTTTTTTTTTTTATTGATTTCTTTAAACAGTTCTTTTATCAGAGTGGAATCATTGTGTAGAATAAATCATCAAATACTTTTAAACACATAAGAATTTTCAGTCCAATTCATGGCAGGCTTGAGCTTTGGTGGTTCCTGGGTTTGTTCTTGAACATCCTAATTTCTTCAAATCTGAGGGGGACAGTTTAGGTCTTCTTCTTCCAGACTTTGGAAAAGTGGTGCTATATGACAATAAAGTTTTTTTTTTTAAGTGATGATCTTGAGCTCTGCAGTTGTTAAGAAACGATTCTAATAGACCCTCCCAACTTGTGTAAATCTACAGTTGTCCTTCTTAGATCTTGAGTTTCCTGGACTTCTACATTGTTCTGAGTATTGGTTTATTCAAGCAGTGCTGTCAAATAAATTCCCTTTATGTTGGTAGAAAGAAACAAGTGCAATTAACAAATGAGAAGTTAACACAGCTCGGCTTTGTCAAGTTAAAAGACAATGTAAAATTTTCAGCATCACTGTTTTTGTTAAATTATTAAGCATTAAACACCACTTATTAAAAGATTTACGTGTGTGTATCTCTACATTTGAGTCTGTATGTATATATATCTTTAAACCCTGCGTTGATTAGAGAAAATCGATGCACATAAGAGTGGATGGTGGTGAAGTTAAGATGGATGAAAAGAAGAAATCTTGGAATCTAGGAGAGAATAAGAGTCACCTAACCAATGTTTGTGGAAGAGAGTCACTGCACCGAAAGAGAACTTTAAATTATTGACCAACTTTGACAATGTTGGATCATGTGTTGTGTGTGTATGACTCTCTCTATATATGCTGCCTGTTTAATAATTAAACCTCTGCAGTGTGGGTGCAGATGCATGTGCTTTTTAAAATGTGCTTGTGTGGGTCCGTGAGGGGCAGCACCAGCAAGCCTTCCTGCAGCCTGAGTGACATCACTGCCCAGCAGAGCATGACAGGCGCCAAAGCTACAAGCAAGCAGGGATATGTGGATAATATTATCCTCCCTCCCGTTCCTTTATTTATCCTCTCCACCCAGAGGGTCTAGTTACTCTTTCATAAGTGACGTAGACATACTGCTGTTATCACTTTCCATTGTTCACCCCATCCTTTTTACACTGTTTGGCTTTTGCATGCAGGTAGCAACTGGAAGAGTTTGTTATCATGAGTCACTCTTTTTTTTAGTTTTGAATTGTGTGATTCATGAGGCCTGTAGTGGGTTTCTCTCTCGAGAGGCACTTAAGGCTTTAAGGCAATCTGTACGCTTTCTGACATCCACTTCTGTGCGTCAGCGGTTTATCTCCTGTAATCATGCACGCATGTAAAAGAGACCAGAGTGACTGCAGCCAGTGAGAAAAGGTCTTGGCAGGTAAGGCTGCTTTACAAATGTTATATATATTATAAACACAACAATTAAAAAATGTGATTAGCTTACATTTCTTTTCTGTCAAGAAGAAGTTGAGTAGAAACTGGGACTCATTTTGTTCACTTCAGTCAAAGAAAAGCAACCGGCTTTCAAACACATCACACATGTATAAAAATTAGAGCAGACAGAGAAGAGAGAAAGCGTGTTTATGCTTCAGTTAATGACATAACAATTTGCCCACAATGTGTTAAGGAATTAGTATTAAGGACGCTGAAACAATAAAAGGTGATGACTTAGAGGTGATTCACCTCTAGTCAAGGCAAGGCTTTTTTATACTGTAACCCTCATGGTTTGTAGCATGACTAAATATACCAATCAGGCATAATAATATGACCTCCTGCCTAATATTGTGTTGGTCCCCCTTTTGCTGCCAAAACAGCGCTGACCAATGGAGGCATAGACTCCACTGGAGCCCTGAATGTGTGCTGTGGTATCTGGCACCAAGAAGACAGCAACAGATCCTCTGAGGTGTGAGGTGAGGCCTCCCTGAATCAGCCACATCCCACAGATGTTCAATTAAATTGAGATCTGGGGAGTGTTAAGGCCAAGTCAGCAGCTCAAACTCGTTGTTGTGCCCCTCAAATCATTCCTGAACCATTTTTGCTTTGTGGCAGAGTATATTGCCACAGCTTGAGGGAGTACTGTTTCAATGAAAGGGTGTACATGGTCTGCAGCAATGGTTAGGCAGGTGCTACATGTGCACACAAATGGCAGGACCCAAGGTCTCCCAGTAGTACTTTGCCCAAAGCATCACGCTGCCTCTGCCAGCTTGACTTCTTCCCATAGTGCATCCTGGTGCCAGGTGCTCCCCAGGTAAGTGACATACACGCACCTGGCCATCCACATGATGTAAAAGAAAATGTGGTTCGTCATAGAAGGCCACCTTCTTCCATTGCTCCATGATCCAGTTCTGATGCTTGATGCTCATTTTTGGAGCTTTTAGAGATGGACAGGGGTCAGCAAGGGCACCCAGACTGGTCTGTGGCTATGGAGCCCCACACCAAACCGTGTATTGTGTATTCTGTATTCTGACATCTTTCAATCAAAACCAGCAATAAAATTTGCAGCAATTTGGTAGCTCTTCTGTTGGACTGGACCGCTGCTCCCTGTTATATCCCACCCACTAACAGGTGCCACGATGAAGAGATAATCAGTGTTATTCACTTCACCTGTCAGTGGTCACAATGGTATTCCTGATCTGTGTATAAAAGATAGACATTGCCACGGTGATGTCACTCATTTGAATGTGTGATCCCATCAATAAGAGTCATAGTCATCATTTTGTCTGTTGCTATCTTGATGTTTTGAAACTAGACATGAAAAATAATTGGTGAACCTGACCGTCAAATAAGATAAATCATAAACACATCAGGAAAGTGTTTACTGAAAGGGGAGTGTGGGGTAGCAGTAGCTGTTACTAGTTAGGAGTAGGTTGTATTTTATTTTAGGTAATAGTTAGCACTTCTCCGGGGAACAATTGTTGTTTATGTATTATCTGGAGACATTTAGTTAGCACTCTGCACTTTGGGAAAAACATTTGCACATTAAGAATCACAAGTTTGCACATGAGAACTCTTAAATGTTTATGAATTATTTATCTTATGTCTCATATCATTTTTCTCTTTCTCTCGTGTCCTCTCCAGGGTGTTCGGACAAACGTGTTTAACTGTTAACTTTTTTAATGCTTTGTATGATTGTTGGAATGGATGGATGGATCAACACGGAAAATTAACTGCATGTTGGAAAACATAGAATACATCTGTTATATTAATAAGCAAAGTGTGGCTCATCAGCAGCATGGTATAAAGGGCTGTCTCAGCTCAGTTACTGAGTTGCTTTTGGTCAAGGTTAATTGTGCTCCATACTGCTCTATAAATGAAGCTCTATAAAAGAAGTGCATGATTCATATAAATAGCATAACGTGGTCTGCATTCAATCCTGCCTCTGCCTGTTGCCCTACAATCAGACTTGGGATGCATTACCAGTCTGGTAGTTGGACAGAATGCAGGCCTAACCAGGTGTAATCATCTACATACATTAAAATATGTAAAAACCAAATTTGACCAAAATAGGATGACCAATGGACCAGAATGACTGTAGTTCACCTACAAGTGCATAATCTGAAGCTTTAAGGATTATTTTTTTAAGTCTTTGTAACTTGTGAGAATTCAGATTTTGATTTCATGATTACATTGATTACATTTTGCCTTCAGTTTATTTTGGTCAGTTCATCTTTGTTCTCATCTCTGAATTATCTTTCCTCCTTTCCATCTCCTCTGCCTCTCCATGTGCAGTCCTCCTTGACACCCTGCTGAGCAGTCCCACTGGTGCGCTACATCCTAGTTTATGATTTCATCAGTGCTGTTTCTGATGTGGCCCCCCCCAGGGTTTGAGCTGTTCTGATTTCCTGCAGGGTCTGGTTATGTCAAACTCATATGAAGACCCCCAGAGAGAGGCTCAGGGTAATACTGATCTTTCATCATCAAAAGTAGCAAAAAGCTGGCTTCTTTATGCGGGCAGTGTGTGACAGAGGTGCTGTATATACATGCTGTGCTTGTTGTCTGCATATCAGTGTGTGTGTATGTGGTTGCCACTATGACATTAAGTGGCCTGCTGAGCTTACAGGTCTTGTTTAAAGTCATACAGGCAGATGATTGAGACTGATTAATCTAAATCTCACCAAGGTGTTATGCACTACATTTCTGCCTAATGCACTTGAGGATTTTTTTTATGCTTTTTTATGAAATAACAAGATCATTTTAGTGCTGTGTTGAAATACTCTGTCATCTGAGATTCTCCTAAAGATGATGCCACTGACTATTGTAGACAAAATTATTGTAGTTATCTGTGGCAGGATTAGTCAGTTTTGCTTTTATGTAGAGACAGAGCAACATAAAGAAGGTGGGATGGTAATACAGTGGTTAGCATAGTCACCTCAAAGCAAGAGAACCTGGGTTGAATGCATGCTGGAGGGTACAAGTTGTTTCTTGACTCTTGAGATCGTTTTTAATTTTGAAGGAAGCAATTCACCCATTGGCTAAGACGTGCAAAAGGTTTTGGAGCGCAAAAACATTACAGTCCATACAGAGGGATGGCAGGAATCCATCCCAGCTGTCTGAGGGTGAACGGTGGGGTACACCATGGACAGTTCACCAGTTTTTTGCAGGGAAGGAACAAAGTGACACACAGCCATTTGTGCTCCCATTCACCCCTGTGGTTAATTTATTATCATGAATTAACCTAAACCCATGGACTGTGGACTGTGACCCAGAGAGAACCCACACAGAACATGCAGAACATCAGAACATGTGCCATCATGTGTCCTCAATAGTATTACGCATGACGTGTGTTTGTTACAATTTCTGTGGGAAATGTATTCAAAGGGAGGCCAAGTTTTTCATTTCTAGTTGCTAATGGCATTAAAAAAGGTCCCTTTATTCGACTCAGCTCGCCCACTCACAAAGACAGACCATGCAGTATCCTCCAATACAGTATGTTTGTTATTTAACTTATTATTGGGGACAGATACAGTTCTACAATACGACACCAATTTATAGGTCACAAGCAAACATTTTTAAAATGGCATCCTACTTACTGAATATAATGAGCCCTCCTCATTTAGCAGCAGCACTGATGCGGTTCATTACGCAGCAATATCAATTAGTTTACAGCTCAGAGACCGTGTGAGTGTGCAGCACCTCTATGAATATATATTACACAAACTCACTCCAGTGCTTTATATGCCCCACACACGTGTCATTGGACCACATTGGAAATCAAGTTTGAAAGATGGCCCACGTTCTTCCATAATAATCATCTCACGAATCACAGCTTCGAGGTGGCTCATTAAAATGCAAATGTGTCAATTCATAAGTGCGACTTGTTTTACTTTTAAAATGGAAATGTTTAAGCAAACCGCTGAGCTGCTGTGCTCATGCAAACTGAAGCTGATATGTGCTGCTGATTCTGTGTTAAAGAACCATCCTCTGCTTTTACCCTTTCAGCAGTGCGTTTACTCACTCACAGGGACCTGTGCTGTTGTCTCAGTAAAGGAGGCTACAGTCAGTCATCTTGTGTTTAGTAAACAGATTGTGCCGCAGGACCATTTGCCCATGTCCAGAGGTAAAGCCAAACTTGGAGACTGATATTTCCAGGTTAGCTGTCACTCTGATGACAAGGAAACTTTGAGACATGAAACTATAACCTCTGGAAAAACAGTGCAACTTATGCAAACGTATACAAATGCAATTTGTTACCAGGGGATATGTTGTGTACTTCGTGAGATGAGGAGGATATTTAGATGTAGTCATTGTGGCACGTACTATGTTGGAAACCTTTTTCTTTTTTTCTTAATTTGCTGTTTTCTTGCCAAGACTTGAAAACATAGCACTCATTTAAGTGGAAGTAGACTAGCATAATAAATTAAATGCTAATATAAAGAAAAGATTATGGTAGTAGTAGTTGGATGGGTGGATGAAGAAAAACAAAAACAAAAACTGGCACTTCTAAAGGTTTACCTGAACGCTTACGGCCAATACTTCCTGTATCATCTCTGTTAGTCAGCATGATCATTGGGATTGCTAAAAAAACATCATTATACGTTCTGTGCTTCAGGTGTCCTGGGTCTTTATGGAAAAGAAAGTGAGAGAAAACACAGCAAAGAAAAATCCTCACTCCACTGTATTTTTAAAAGCTTCTAAAAACACAGCTCATGCTGATCATGTACTTGAATAAATGATGTGCTTGATTAAACACAATAAGACCCTTAGGGCCAAATAGTATTTTATTTAAATGAATTAAATTAAATGTATTTAGAGTAATCAAAAACATGCAGGCATATCATGGACTGCATATCATGAGATCTGCAATACTGTGCAACAGTCTCAAGCCACGCCTCATTTTTAAAATATTTTGCTTCCAAGAAGTTAAGAGTTTCTTGGAATTAAAAAACCCCACACAGTCTTAAGCAATCGTTCTCCAGGCTTTCTGAAGATCTATCAAAGTTTGTCTTTGAACATTGGCTGCGTTTTCACAAATTTTCAGTCCAGCCCCTGTACCTGTTTTCAGAACAGTTGTTTTTAAACTACTGAATGCTGACCTACAGATCATTCAAGCACAAAAAAGGCACCTAACTCAACGCATGAACCAGTGTTGCATCTACACATAATAGACAGCTTAGCATAAAACCACTTTTAAATGGTTTCTTTAGGCGTTTTGTTACTAGCAGCAAGAATATTTAACAGTCTGTTCCAATTTCTTTAGTTGAATCCATGAAAAATGCCAAAGATAAAACAGTTTGACAGGCATAAAGCACTGTAGCATTTTTATTATTTTAAAGTAGTAGTTTTGGACAACAGCTTGACTCCCAAAGAGCTAACGTTGCATATGCCAGCATTGGTGCAGTACCTATGGAGCCAAGTGGCCGTTCAAGGAACTGGATCTTTCAATCTTGACGGTTGCCTTTTGATATATTTACATAAACGCCACACATACACGAGCAAATGTTTTGCTTTTGTGCACCACGATGTGATTACCGAGCAGCTTTGGGTACAGTGGCAGTCCTGTGGTGAGACAGAGTCATAAATCTATGACAGGGACACAGAGACAGATGGAAGCGCAGAGAGAGTCGGCAATTCATTTACTATAAGAACACCACATGTCTTTGGTGCAGGGATGATTTGTTATTTTCACTTAGCCGTTTGTGTGGCAGAAGGTAGGCCGTTTATTCAGCAGGCGATATAAAAGACACACCACGCCACCTGAGGAACTGCAAAAATATGTTTTTTTAATTGTTCAAGAGTGTTTGAACTGTTCCCTGATTAAACAGATGTGTGGTTTAAAGTGACTTACTGAAGTAATTCAGCCAAAGTAAGCCGGATCTTGGGTTCATATGTGAAACGGAAAAAATTATAATTGGGCTGAGGCTAGCGAATCTGGCTACACTAAAGACGGTCTCTGCTGGTTCTGTCACCTAAGCACAGATACTGTAATACTTTTACACAGATTATGGTGTTAGGTCACACACTCTTCAAAATATCTTAGCTGTTACTTTAAGCTTTTCATCAAAAAATTATGACTATGAATTACAGGGAGTTTGATTCAAGCATTAGGATTTGCTGCAGTTTTTAGGACAATAGCATGTGTATTTGTAGGACTGATCAGTTTTTGCCTTAAGTGAACACTTAAAGTGTTTACACGCTACGGTTTATTTATCCCACTGTTAATATGCAATTGTAACACAATTCAATACACTTCTATCTATACACGATCAATGTTGAGGTCGGTACTCAAAAAAAGGCACATATCACACATTACTTGTTACTTTTCTTAAAAGCAATGCAGTACATTACATATTTACTCACTGGAGTTTGTTACACTACTTTCTCTTTGCGCTCGTTAAATGGCCTAAAAAGCATTATCTCATTATTACCAATTACTCATAAAAATTGTAGGCTGCAGTCCCACACACAAACACAAATCCCTAACATTACGAGGTCACCCATTCGATCTTTTTTTTAGAGTTTACATATGAACACAAAACTGAAAAACACCAAACAAACATGAGAACCAGGACAAAGAGAGTTCAAAGCGATCGCCACGGTCACTACTTCAGAAACATGAGCATGTATAAATGGAGGCTGCCAGCCTGACTGCTCATCAGTTTGTTTTGTTGTCTCCAACAGCCACAGTCTGACTTGAACTGATTACCCTCACTCTCAGACAGATGGGCGAAGGTTTGCAAATAACTGCAGTCTAATGTATAAATGCAGACAGATTTGCAGCCTATTGCAATCAATCTAAGTCAGTCTGCACTGATGAGCATAACTCATTTCTAACAATAGGGGCTTTCTTTGCAATGGGGGACTCGATTTAACTGCAAAACTTGCTGGATTGTGGACACTGTATAAACGAAAGTTTGCAGAGCACCTACAGTGTGTCACCCTGCAGTCAAATTGCTGTCCAGCAACAACTACACCACTGTTTGTAGCACTTTAAGCACTTAAGTGAATTTTTGTTCAATGTGAAGCTCTATGTACGTAGATGGAAAGAGTTAAGGGATTTTCACTGAGTTAGCACGGCTAATAATCGCTGTATAAACACAAAGAGCTCCAATCTAATTGCTGGCTTTACTTCATTTAGTTGCAAACTGATTGCAGAGTGATAGCAGACTGACTCTGTCTTGTTGCTGTTTTATGGCTATCATGACTACAAGTGGCCACAGGCTTCATTCCCATCTTTCTGCATGTCTTTTGTCTTTTTTCCTCCCTTCACCCCCAACCAGTCATGGCAGATACCCATCCCTCCCTGAGCATAGTTCTAATAGAGGTTTCTTCCTGTTAAAAGGGAGTGGTTGCTTAAACTAGGTCACTTGATTGCTGAGGTTCTCTCTGTCTTATTATTGTATAGTGCCTTTATCTTACAAAATAAAGCACCTTGAGGTGATTGTTGAGATTTGGAGCTATATGAGTAAAATTTAATTTAAATCTTTGAAGCAACCATTTCAAAGGCAATGAGACTGCAAGTTAATCGTATGTCACAACCATTTTCCTCATGCCATGGTGTCCATTGCTTAGTGAGAAATAATTAGTTTACTCAAACAAAGCCAAACTCACCAGGTAATGACTATAATTCTATTGTTGTGGCAACAGTGGAAACAACAACTCAAAGCCTCCAACCTGAGCAGAGCCTCCCTGTGTGAAGTTTGTGTGTTCTCCATGTTAATATTGTTAATATTGACATTATTGAAAAAAATCCAGAATAAGTCTACTTTTGTAGTTCTGTTTGTTTGCTCAACACTACAGACTCATCAGAGCTGTTTAAAAAGTCAAATGAAATCTAGGTTAAAATCTTCCAAATCCACTAAAAACTCTGTGTGCAATTGCGCACCGTGACCTTAAGTCAGTACTTCAAAATTATTAAAAAGTCCCTCTGTGCATTTAGAGAAACGTCACCGATGACTCCCCGTGTTACTGTGTTTTTATGAGCAAGCAGTTGCAGAAAGCAGTTGAAAATGTGTTCCCATGACAACCTCCATCCAGCGTTCGAAACATGAAGTGTCTGGGAATATCCAAATGTGTGTGAAAGAGAAGAAACTGACACATGACGTGGGTGAAGCAATCTGAAAAGGAGAACAGAGAACACTAAACATAAATACGAAGCATGCATTTGTAATAACAACCTCTTTCCCCCCTGAACATGCAAACTAAGCACAGCTCAACCTTTTTTTGAACAGCCCCAAGAGGGCACCTTCAGTTCATTTTCTCATGTGAATGGAAAATGCACAGCTGCTTTTCCATTTAGGAAAGCATACTTACAAAACAACACATTTGCACTCCCTGCTTGTCACGTACTCACAGTGTGCTAGGATGCCCTTCTCCTCATGTATTAGCCAAGAGGTTTGCATAATGTATCAAATACCTCTTTGGTATCATTTTATGTTAGTATGAACAAAAACCTATGAAATAATCTTTACTGAGAGGTTGACGTGAAAGGCTCAATCACATATTGTCTAATCTCCCATTAGGACAACAACAGAGCGATTGCGCCTGCAGTATCATGATGTTTGTTTGAGATCAGGCCCTGATATATACCTGGCCACTTTTTGAGTTACACCCTGCAAATAGCAGTTTGGACCCTCTTTTGCTTTTAGAACAGCCTTAATTCTTTGTAGTATAGATTTAACAAGGTGCTATAAACGTTCCTCAGAGATTTTGGTCCATATTGATGTGATGGGATCCCACAGTGGCATGATGTGAACGCCCAAAGTCCCAAAGGTGCTCTATTGGGTTGAGATCTAGTGACTGTGGAGGCCATTTGAGTACAGTGAACTCATTGTCATGTTCAAGAAACCAGTTTGAGATAATTTGAGGTTTGGGACATGGTGTGTTATCCTGCTGGACGCAGAAGATAGGTAAACAGTAGTTATAAAGACATGGTCAGCAACAATACTCAGGTAGACTGTGGTGTTTCAGAGTGTGCCAAGAAAATGTTCCCCACATTATTACACCACCAGCAGCTGCCTGAACTGCTGATCGAAGGCAGGATGAATCCATGCTTTCGTGTTGTTTACACTAAATTCTAACCCTACCATCGGAATGTCACAGAAGAAATCAGGACTCATCAAACCAGACAACATTATTCCAATCTTTTAATATGCAGTTTTGAGCCAGTGTGAATTGTAGCCTCCGTTTGCTGTTTTTAGACGACAGGAGTGGCACCAGACTGGTCTTCTTCTGCTGTAGCCCATCTGCTTCAAGCTTCAACACAAACATTTAGATATGGTCTTCTGCATAGCTTTGGGTTTTTTGAGTTACTTTTGCCTTCTTATCAAAGCAGTATGGACAATCTCCTCTGCCCTCTGATATCAGCAACACATTTTTGCACAGAGAAAAAGAACTGCGGCTCATATTTTCTCTTTTTCTGGCTTTTTTTCAGGCTATTCTACAAACCCGAGAGATGGTTGAGTGGGAAAATCCCAGTAGATCATCACTTTTTGAAATATTCAGGCCAACCTGGCATCAACAATGAATGCCAGATTAAAATGCACTTAAATCCCACTTCTTCCCCATTCTGATGCTTGGTTTGAGCTTCAGAAAACCACCTTGACCATATCTACTTCCTTAAATGCATTATGTTGCTGCCATATGATTTGCTGATTAGATATTTGTTTTAATGTTCAGTTGAATGGGTGTGCCTAATGAAATGGCTGGGAGTTTTTGTATTCCACTGGGCTTTCCCACACCCTGAAAAAAGATCCTAACTAAAATGATACCTTATGTATTACAGTGTAAAAGCCTATGGGCCTGGCACCCGCAAAAAGATACTCCTTGAAATACTAGTTCTGAGGAAAAGTAAATATACCCAACTACTAGCATAACAGTTTGCCTCACTGAGATAATAATCTTGGGTTCCAGCAGTTATGAAAACAGTTACAAAGTAGGTCATGGTTTATGATAATGCCTCTTCTTGCGTAAAACTTCATGTTGTGACATGTTTCTGGCACCTGTCAGCTTACAGCCTGAAGTAGCTGCTCAGTGAAATCCGACACCTCCCACCTGTATCTTTATTCCTCACATTTTCCTTCTTACAATTACTGCGTGTTATTTGAATCCTTTTCTCCACTTTTCCCTCCACCTTATCTTTTACCTTCCTCACTCAGACTCCTCTTGTCCCTCCCTCTTCTTATCTCAGTTATACAGAGGAGGAGAATCTATTTTCCATATCTGTTGTTTTAATGTTCATTGACATTCAGTTTGTTGCCCCAAAACAACTCAAAAGTATTGCAACTGCTTTTCTCCTTCTCCTCCCCTATTTTTATAGCCAACCCCTGCAAGACCAAACACATCTTCAAAGTTACAATTTTCAGATACAATCTGGTCGAAACTCCCATTTACAAACCATCCCTCGAGGGATGTGAACCCGTATTTCATACATGTCAAACTAAATTGATTTCTGCTCTTTCTTTCTCCTCGTGCGTCTATCTCTGTCTCGCTCAGACACGTATGAAATACAGCCGGATGGGCCACGAGGATTGGCCTTTACCACACGTTATACACACAAGACATACAGCAGAGGAGAGGTGAATTAAATTTAGTAATGTGCCTGCCAAGGTTGAGCTGCAGTGAGGGGAACATGCCTGTCTGACCTCTGGGACGTGAACATCAGTCTCTTACGTGACAGCGTGAGGTAGATGATAGTGTATCTTAGCCAAAAGGGAGGCCAGCATTTCAGAGTATAAAAACCTCATCTTTGTAAAGTACACTGGTGTTTATGAGGGTGAAGGGTACATTTAATAGGATTGTGAGGAATAGATTCATGCAAGGATTGGTTGGGAGGCAGTGTTGGGGATGAGCCTGTTTGAGCGTCATGTTAGCTCATTTGAAAAGCAGTGTGAAAACCTTATAATGAAGACTGACACACAGTTAAATGATGTTCGATTGCACCATATCATCACGCTCACAACATTTCCGATCAATATAGTGGCCTCCTTTGATTCCCTTTCCTATGTTTGGTGTTACCATGGCGACATAACCGTGTTTTTCACCGCCGTGTTCACGGACACTGAGGTTTGAGCGTTTGCTCTTTTCTCTAGTGTCAGTTTGACAGGTTAGGTGAGAAAATCTCAGTGTTTGTGAACGTCATGTGGGCAACACTCCTGACTCTAAGAGGCATTCCCCCCTCTTTTAGGAATCTAAATAAGTCTCGTAATACCAAACCAATCACTTCAGCTCTTCTTGAACCTTTTGTTTTTCCTTTGCACGGTGCTTTCACCAGCTTGTTGAATTACCTGCATCTAATTTTCAAAGCCAATATCATTATCAATCGAGAGGTGAGGCATGACCTTTACATAAGCCAGCCTCTTTCTGTGTTTATGTTCGATTGGGTCTGTTTCTAGGCAGTTATCCGCGGGGTCATTAAGTCACAGCACTTGTCCTCTCACAGCTGCGAGCTTTATCGCTATCTGGTTGTGTAAACTTTCGCCGTTGAGCATAGATTTCTTAAAGGCCAAGCTACAAAGACTGTGGTTTAACAACAATCACCGTTATTTGATTTGATCGTGGAAGAAACCCGAAAGAAGCAAATCTTACCATAGAGGTCACTTGGCCCAGTCGCGTTTAAAATGTATGCGTTTAGGTCTTTAAAGGTTAAATGGCCTTCATCAATGTGGTTATAATAACAAACACTGTGTTAAGGTTATGGAATCATCAGGTTTGATAGAAACAGTGCAGGTCATCAGCTGGGGAAAAAAACGTAAACAGCATCTCTTTGTATTAACTTCAAATTTTAGTTGTTGATCCATCCAACAACCTGCACCTTCCTCAGTATTCAGATTAGTACTTGGTGTTACATAATTTCCTCTTTTTCATCTCCATTGTCTTTTGATCCTTTGCACATTTGACAGAAAAAGATAAAATGATGCTTTATACTGTACAAGAGGTTTGCTTAGTCACTAAAGAAAAACTATTTAAATCTGTCTTATCCCTCTATCTCAACCCGTCTTCGGTCTGTAAGTTTGCATACGCCCACATTCTAGTTGCCATCCATCCCTGCCTCTGTTGCAGCATTTTTCATTCTGAGACTCTACATTTAGACTGCTTTAATTAATTCCCAAGGTAGAAGATTGTATTCAACTGTTCAGACTCAGATGTGGATGTTGTAAATAAAAAACAAAAACAATGAAAGTGTCCACAGCATCCACTGTCTGTACTTGTCATGCTGTATTTTGTTTCCCCACTTTTCACAGTGGCTCCCTTCCCTATTTCGTCCTGTTTGTCAACCAATCAGCAATCGACTGATGCATAGGTCATCAACCTCCAGTGAAGTGTAGTTTGTATCTTGGAAGACTGCACAGAGGCATGTTGGCCGTGGTGCCTGGAACATTATATACATGTGGATTATTGTACTTCAAACAACGCTCTCACAGCAAGCAAAACCTCTGGCCGGCAGTGGCCTGCCACTTAAACTGAAGCAACAATTCAATTAAATTTAACAAAATTCAACTATATTTATATAGTGTCCCAAGGCACTTTGCACAATAATACAGCAAAAACCCCACCAAAGAAACGATCCTGTATGAGCAAGCACTTGGCGACAGTGGGAAGGAAAAAATCCTTTTTGGCAGGAAGAAAGCTCCAGCACAACCAAGCTCAGGGAAGGGCAGCCATCTGCTGCCACTGTTTGGGAGTGATAGGAGAGAGCTAGGAAAAAAAGACACACTGTGAAAGAGAGCCAGAGATTAATCAAAAATCATGATTAAATTCAGAGTCGTGTATAAATACATTGTGAAATAGAGGTGAATGAAGAAGATACACTCACAAGGCTAATATTAGTTGAAGATATAGTTATTATTGCTAGTCACTAGCTAGAATGCTAGTCACACAAACCTATCTAACACAAGTGTGTTAAGTAGATTTGCAGTACAGTGTGTATGACCAGTCACACCCTTGAGGAGAGCAGCTCAGGAGGCAGAGAGCTTTAGAGGGTAGCTTTGTTGGGGTATGAATAGCAAGACTAATCACCGTAGGCCATGGGAACCAGCTAGCTGTGGGGCTAAGTAAATAGTGAATTGCAGCTCGGTGTCACAGCCAAAGAGCTGCTCTGCTGGGCAAGACAGTGACCCACAGTGGGAAGGGATTGAGGTCAGCTCAAGGCTTTCTGCTGCCAAAGCTAGCTCAAGCTTATGCAAGAGGAATATACAAGGTGAATAAGGAGGGTAGGAAGGTATTTCATTGCATGTACAAGGCAGATGTGTAAAGGAAAGGAAGGGAGGAGAAAGAGATTAAGATTTACCTTTTGTGAGATAGTGTAGCTTTATGTAATGACTCAACAGCTCCGTAAAGCCAGCTGACCCACGGCTTTAACATCGATTGGATTAGTATCAACAACAGCAACAACAACAGGGCTCTGCTGTAATTTTTTGTGCATATATTAATAGCAGATATGCAGTGTTTTGGATATGCCAGGTAGTAATAAATGTATTCTGTGCTCAGCGAGGTCACATTGTCTTTCACAGCTTATTTGTCAGAATTTGCAAGTAGGCATTTCTCCTAAAGGGGAACATGTGTTTTGCCTCTTTTAGCTACAAATCAGATTAACATTACCACTGATTTACCACTGTTTTATTCGTCATGCACACCACAGCAGATGTATTTGTCAGTACAATTAGTCGTACCACATATTTGTCCTGCCAATTTGCATTAAAATACTCGCTGTTTAGTTAAAAACTGACACAAAGCGTGATTCACAGTGAATAATGTGTCTTATTTAAAGTAGCTAGCGGCCCTCAGGTCCTTCACGATCAAAGAAACTTGACAACACGTGCCCTTCAATGATTATCTCAGAGCTTGAGAAACCTCTAATTGAATCCTATCATTCTGCACCTGATACAAGGGCACCACATCTCAACCCTTCTGCCCAGTCACTGTCCATAATTTTTTTTATTCTTTATTGACTCTGGCTGTCGATATTTCTGATACGTAAAGGGAGCTGTTAAAATTCATGAAGGGTACGCGGGTCGCGGCGCGCATAAAATCCGCAGACAAAAACTCTGGAGAAATTCCTTAAAATCAAATGCAAAGCATGATTTGTTTGCAGCATCGCAGGATCGGCTCAGATTAAGTTTATCAATTTATATCCAGTGAATTTTGTAAAAGCATTAACAAGGAGCACCGCTGGGCAAAAATCAATCTGCTTCTTCATGTGAAGCCGTGCTGTGAGGATATGAGGAGTGACCTGAATTAAAATGACATAAAGTGGAAGAGGTAGAGGAGCAGAATAAAGAAGAAGAGGAGAAAAATAAGCAGCATAACAAGCTTATTTCTTACAAATTATTACAGAGCATATTCCCCTTGCAGCAGAGGGGGCTGAACATATTTGCTAATGTAGTAACAGCTCCCTTGCTAATTTGTGAGGGCAGCGATTCTGTTTTTGGGCTGTATAGTCGACAGTGTGACCTGTGAATGCGTCGGGTCGTGACACTCTGAGAGGTAACACCAAAGCTATTGCCTGTTAGCTACTGACAAACTTAGCTCTGTGCTTGTTCAGATTAACAGATCAACAGCAGAGAGAGTGGCAGCTTTCTCTCTAACAGCTGCATTGTTATGTTTTCATTTCTCTGAGTTTGTCGCTTCTTTTTCCTCTTTCAAATCCCCTCCTCTCTTTTTAGATCATTTTCACATTTTTTTTAAATCATTTTTTCCCCTCCCAATGTGTTCTCTGTTGTCATCTTCCCACACTCTAGTGTTTCTTTTACTCTCTGTGTCAGCACCCTTTCCATTCCTCATAAACCTAAACAGCTAAAACATTTGCCCAGATTTGGAGAAAGGTGTCTTTTTGCACTCCTTCCCTCTTTCTCACAGCTATGCTTACTGTAAGTGACATCTTTTCACTCTTCGTGGGCAGCAGTTCTGAGTGATGAAGAGAAAATATAAGAGAGTACAAGGATAATTTTATCAGCAAGGAGCACATTTGTAAAAAATGCCACGCGAGCCTAAAAGAAAAATGCTGCAAATGTAAGGCTGCAAAGTCACAACCATCCATCTGAAAAAAAAAAAAAAATGCTTTGCACATTTGACATTTTCAGCAAAATAACTGCACATTAATCACCATAAAGAACAATTTCCTTATTTTCTCTGCTGTGGACGGTCTGCGGTTGTGTGCGGTGTTGACTGGGTAAACATGTAGGGGAAGGCTGGTCACCGCATCCGTAAATGTCATGACCAGGTTGCTCTGCTGGTTCTAAATTTTTCTTCTTGCAGCTAAATTCATACCACAAATAGCCAAGAGGAAATATAACAGTGCAGAGGAATGTTGCAGGGGGTGGGGGGGCTGATTTCTTTTTAACAGCCTGTAAGTAGGTTACCTCACTAGTTTGGGAAAACGCTGCATGCACAAATATCTGTGCATTGTTGAAATTCAGCAGCATAAATGTTGCTGTTGTTTATGTTTGAACAGAGAGATAAACAGAGCCGCTGTATATATGGATTTCCACACAGGCGCTATTTAAGGATTCATAGTCTAATGCTGTTCATAGCATTTTTTGTATTCTGGCTGAGCACTATGCAAACATTAGCAAAATGGATTACAATTTGACTGGCCTTACTGGGCAAACATCTCAACCTTACTCTCTATTGACTTAATAGCTTTCTTATGTTTATAAAAACCCACAGCTAGAGGTTCAATTACTGCTTTGAAAGGAGGCACAACTGGTGCCAGCCTGGTCTTTCCAGGTTCTAATACACAAGGAGATACAGTACTTTGCAAAAGTCTTGATCCACCTTTTAATGTTTGCTCACAATTTGTGCAGCAATTTATTAAAATGTGCAAAAATACATTGAAATGTAACATATAAGGCAAACACAGAGTTTCTAAGGCACTCTATATTTTGTATGAGCACCTTTTTTCTTCAACACAGTCTGAACTGTCATAGGCAAGCTGTCTTGTTATATCTGTGAGGAGTCTTCAGGAATAGTTCTCCAGGCTACGTGACGGACATTCAAAGCTCTTCTTTGGGTCATGGCTGCCTTTTGTTCTGTTCTCTGTCAACGTGATTCCTTCAATAATGTTGAGGTTTGGGCTCTGGGGAGGCCAATCCATGTCTGACAGTGATTTGCTGTGTTTTTCTATGCAGGAGATCATTTACTGCAATGGCCTTGTGCATTTTGGCATTTGGCAGTTTCTCCTCCACTTGTTCAGTTTACTCAAATTTCTAAGGACATCATTCAAGTTTGCCAAGTTTTCAGGTAATAGCTCTATAGGGATCACATTGTTGGTTTAAACGTAACCTTACCATATTGTGCCATTTTTGGCATTTACCTGGCAAAAACCTGGAATCAAAATATGTGTTTTTTTTGCGACAGGCTGCTAGTAACAACAAAGACACAATTTTAAATTGGTTTGTGTGCAGAGCCAGCACAGGCTCATCCCACAGTGCATTTTTTAAATGCTTGAATGATTCATAGGTCGGTGTTAATGAAAAAAAAAAATTGCTTTTACAATAGTGAGGTACAAGGACTGGCTTTAAAATGAACAAAAAAGTAGCGACTATCCAAATTTCTTTCTTTCTTTCTTTCTTTCTTTCTTTCTTTCTTTCTTTCTTTCTTTCTTTCTTTCTTTCTTTCTTTCTACATTTCTTTCTTTCTACATTTCTCTATTTCTCTCTATAATTGGAGAGCTTGTCATATCCTGAAGCACAGAACTTTACATTTGGCAACCCTTATAAGTATTTGTGACTGACACAAGTCGATTGTGCGTCCACTGTAGTAGCAATTTCCATGACACACACAAAAAAGAGGTCAGTATAAGAAGATTATTGAGTTTATAGTAAAAGGAGGGAACTTGCATGAAACAGAATGTAAACACGCTCACTCTGATCAGCGTACAGTCGCTCTGGCTTAGTTTCTTAGTCTTCTTCCTTTCTGTTTTACTGCACACCATAACTCTCGCCCCAACACCTTGCACCCTGTGGCATCAGCTCAGAGTATGCTTTATGATGGCCTCTGGGGAGACTGAAAGATTGCATGGACATGCCTTAATATTTTGAAGGTCATCGCGTTGGCTCTGTGCTGCTGCAAAACCGGCATCAGACTCTACCTAAATTACTGTACCGCCGCTTCAAACTTTGCAGCTCAAGAGAGGAGGAAAAAAAACAAACACAATAAAGAGATCCTGTCATGAGGAGGGTGTGTAGAAATGGATTGTGTTTGACTGAGCAGCATTTTCTTTTTATATTCATCAGCTATGTAGTGTGGGATTTATGCCATCCCTGTCTAAAAGTGCCCTTGCCCTGTTCTTTATGGCACTGATATGAATCAGAGTTCCTATGATCAGCTGAAGTGCAGAGAGCATAGTGAGTGTAATATATGTCTACAGGTTCACCTGTGGCGAGTGCCCAATCATTCTGCCTTCACTGCGGATTATTGTTGGAGCTCTGTTGTGAGTGAATAAATAAAGTACATTTTCAGATGTTGTACATTTAGGTTTGCAGTGTATTTCTATGTTTCAGGGATGTTCGCTAATATAAGTTCAAGGCAAGGCTGCTATTGACACAAAATAGGAGAAACAGGAGTTTAAAAGGACGTCTTCAGTGATAAAAATAAATCACAGAAATTCCATTAATGTGATACGTCAACACCGTCACACGTGTGGATAATATAGATTTAGAAAGATCAAGACTTCTCAACTTTTCTCTGTCTTATTTCGTTTTTTGCTCAGACTGTAATAAGCCAAGCAGCTACTGCAAACAAGTTCAAGCAAAGTGCAGAAAAAAATTGGCAATTTCCACGGACACATTTTAGAAAACATTAGACTTTATAGTGAATAAATATACTTAAATAGTTTCCTCACAGCGAGAGCTGTATGAGAGAGTTTCTTAAATATATAAATTATATCTGATATCTAATTAAATCTATTATATCACTTTGAACTAATTAGCAGTTAGCTGTGTCTTTGCAAAGAATCCATCAAGTGGTATTTATACTTCATAGTACTTTTAGATTTGTACTGGGCACTGATTATACTACAAGCTAAATTCACCCATACATTCCTGAAGCACTTTATGCACTCTGTGCACTTTATCTGTCATATCCATCAGCATGTGAGTGAACAAGAACACTCTGACATGAAGACTGTCGAGCTGCATATTGAACCACCAACCATCTGACCAGTGGTGGGTGCATTGTAGCAGGTTAGCTGACAACTTAGCACTTTAAGGATGGTCACCTATGGTTCCACAAAACAAAGATCCTGAAGGCCATAATGGCAAGTGCTATTATTGAGACTCCACGTAACGTTTGCTATTTATATCCAGTCTATGATGTCAGTATGATAAAATTATGTGACAGTGACTTTGTGATAACACACATGGAAGATAGTTTCAGTCACTGAAATCACCTTGACAGGTACCTTACAAATGATTATATGCAAAAATGTGCATAAAATGACAATTAGAAAACACCACAGAATTACTGAATGCATTATATAATTAACAAGTCAACTGAAATAAATTAAAGAAAGTAGGTTTAAAAAGATATATGTTAACACTGTTTTTAAAGCTAATGAGAGAATCAATATTGCAAATGTGGTGCAGGAGAGAGTTTGAAAGATCAGGGGCCACTCAGCTGAAAGCTCTGAAACCCTCAGTGGTTGGGTGAGCAGGCGGTATAATGGGATTAATAGAGCAGCAGGATCTCAGAATACAGAAAGGAGTGACGCTGTGCAGAAGATCGGAGAGAGTAGTAGAGGTAGGAAACAGTGCAGATTCACCTGCTCCCCATCCAGTTGGGATAAACAGGTTACCCTGTGTGTGTGGGTTTGATTTCACTGTTCATGAACTGATCTAGAAACAGTCTTTTAGGTTAAATGTGCTTTTTTTGACCTGACAAGATCTGATAGATCATGTTTTCTATTTGAGTTTTAGTTCTTCAATAAAACAGTCCCCAACCTGCTTTTTGACCCTGCAGGTCTCTGAGATGTAAAAAAAAGGTCATATCTCAATACTACCCAATATGTGGAACATAAGCTAACACGGACTGTTAACAGACATGTTACTTGGAGTGACAACAACAAGATTTTTCAACAGTTTTGACACAATGCTACTTTTGATCTAAAACTGATAGAAAATGTCTTCATTTGTGTCAAATGTGAGTTGTTCATGTGAAAGAATGGATCATTAAGGTAGGCTACTATGTCTGTAACAACCTCTAGTTCAGGGGTGGCCAACTCCAGGCCTCGAGAGCCGGTGTCCTGCAGGTTTTATTATGCCCTTGATCCATCACAGCTGATTTAAATGGCTAAATTACCTCCTCAACTGCTGTGTCTCAATTCAGGGGCTGTATCCTTCATGGGCCGCATTTGCAGGCCGGTTACGTCACAGCAATGCGACAAAGGCTGTCCCAATTCAAATGCTGCTCCAAATGCGTCCCACAAATGCGTCCTTCATTTCCTGAATTTGAAGGATGGGTCGGGTGTATCCTTTTTGGCCCACCATATCCCAGAATTCATAGCACGGCCCAGCCAATTCCAGTTTCCACCACTGGCGGCAGCAACGGAGACGGTAAAACCAAGGAGGTGGAAGTGGTAAGGGCGGGAAAAGCTGGTGCCGCAAATCTGAAGGCTAGACCGTCCCATTTCACAAGCCTCGCACTTCCCGACCAACATAGACCATGAAGGCCGGGCCCTTTGAAGGATGCAGCCCTTGAAGTGGGACATAGTTAACGTGTCTTGAAGTTCTCCAGAGGCCTTGTAATGAACTAATCATTTGATTCAGGTGTCTTGACCCAGGGTGAAATCTAAAACCTGCAGGACACCGGCTCTCGAGGCCTGGAGTTGGCCACCTCTGCTCTAGTTCAATAGCTTTAAATCTTCTGACCACTGATATCTTTATCTACTAAACCTGTTGTCTCTTGGCTGATTTGCGACCTCACAGATGTCAGACTCCTGCGTGGCCTTTATAAAAACATCAAAAGTTCTGATAACATATTTTATAAATAAATCATCACAGACTTTGTCATCCACCTTTGCACTATTCTTTAAAGACCATAAATGAACTCTGGACTTACTGTTTAACCAAAGTGCAGTTTAGTTTTGTTACAAGGAAGCAGGGGAACTTTTGGATTCTTAAACAACATCAATACTTGTAACATTTTGTGTTTGTTGTGCAGATAAAATGCAATAAATATATTAAAACTCGCAATGTGCAGATGTGCATTATGTGTGTGAAGATGAGAGGAAAATCTATTTCTCACTGCACATCTACCTATTAATGCAACCTTTTTATCATTAGCTACAAACCTGGGAGTTTTTGTTTTTCCATGATGCTATTACTTTGGCAAAGTCTTTTCAATGGCAGAATACTTTCCAAAGTACTCAAAACCACCTCCTGAGTTCCTGCTACAGTCAGTGCTTCCAGCACATCACTTTGCAATAACGAAACACACAGATGCACAAAACAACAGAAAAATCTGTCCTGGAAGGTCTTTTTCCATTAGCCGTAATAGTTTAGCTATTATGATAATAATATTATTCAGCCAAATTTTTTTTAGAATATTACACCTTTGACTAATGCATTAAAAGAACCATGGTTCATTGCCAAGAAATCCTTTTGGGGTTGAGTGAGCAAGACTATCTGGTACTGAAAATCTGTCAAATCAAATGTGCAGAGCGACCTTCAATAGCGACCCCTTGTGAACAAGCGAGCAGCTGAAAGTAGCCAAAAGTTTTTTTCTTTCTTTCTTTTTCTTCAAGGTAACCTATTACTAAAACATTTGTAGTTTTTTAGCGTTTCTCGTACCCTTACCAGAGTCAGTGGGAGTAATAGTCATGGCATTCCTGTTAAGACTGTTTCCACCTCATCACTGGGAAACTGTGCAAAACTAAACATTACTAATGATGTCACAAAACTAAACAAACAAGCCAACAAACAAAACACTTAACTCTCACTGACCCAAGGCATGTGTTGACACAACAAATGGCTACCTCTTACTTAGCCTGGTTTTGCCAGAGGTCTCTTCCTGTTAAAAGGGAGTTCTTCCTTCCTACTGTTGCCAAGTGCTTCTCATACAGCATGATGTGATAATTGGGGTTTTCTGTCAAACTTTGGAAGCTCTTTGCTCTGTGGTATAAAGTACTTTATGTTGGCTAGTGTGAATTGGTGCCTTATAAATAAAACTGACAATTGAAACTGAATTCCCATGTGCTTTTTTATAAATAGCTGAGGGATTTCACAGTAACCTAGTGAATAAGTGATGATGCTGTCTGGCAGAGGAGAGGCTGGATATGCCAGTCTGTGGCTTGAAGTCTTGAGAATATTAGAGGATCTTCAGAGCACGGATTTGTGAAACTTTGAAATGTATGAGCCACTGAATAGAAGCTTATTTTTCTTCTTTCTTCAAATGGCCAACTAGCCTCTTCCTTCTGCACTCTGTGCCAATACTGAGACCCACACAAACTGAGTAACCTGCAGTAAACCTCATTCAAAATGCAAATAGAAACACTGAAAGTCTTCTTTTGGCACAATTGTGTCAAATGGGTCCTTAGACAGTCCATTAAAGGATGTGAATTCTGTATCCTTTTAATGTGTGACATGTCTATGTACTTTATAAAGCAGTGAAGGGCAAGAAAACACCACGGTGAGCCGTTCCTGCACAAATCACTTGTGCAAATCATATTAATGGAGACATTAAACTGTCAAGTTGTGTGTGTGTGTGATGTGAAAGACAGGCAGGAACCTTCTAATTTTGGTTCTGCCTATTAGTAATACACATATTCGTACACAAACTCTGTCAACATTCAGTGAGTGGTTAGAGCAAACACCTGTCAGTGTATGTCGCTCCATTAAATCGGCATTACTTCAACCTTACGTGCTGCTTCACTCCTTCAAACAGCAAATATCAATTATGGTGTGTGAGTCTGAGAACACACAAAGCACGCATTAATTGCATGTTTTGCATTTAGTCATTAAGCCGCACAGTCCAAACATACGGGTCAAGGCCTCGTGCGACTGAAAACCCACTTTCTTAGATTGAATCATAAAGAATAAAAAATGACCGCAACTTCAGATGTGATTTTTTAAATCTGAGTCAATGACAAAAGCCACAGCTAATGAAAATGTTGGCAGACTACATGTTTCAAAATGTTCTTTCCACATTTCTTGAGCATGCAGGAAATCAGTGTTGGAATGGTCTACAATGCAGTGCAAAACAAGAGTTCATAAATGCTGGATTTTATCGTGCAGTACTCAGGCTTTTTGTTAACCTAAAGCCGATAAAAGATACTCAGCTGCCTTCATTGCCGACCTTACTGTTTACTCTTCCTGCTCCTATTTTTCCGACCACTTTATCCATCCATCTGTCCCTCAGTGTTTCCTCGGCTTGAGAATGAGAGCAGATGGAAAGGGAGCGTGTTGCTGAATGCCAGGTGGTCAGTGATAGAGGGAGTTTGGGAAGGAGGGATGGAAAGAGAGCGAGAGTGTAGAGGCCAAAGTGCCAGGTCATGTTTGACCTGTGATCAGACACTGGCGACACTTTCTGTCCTGGAAAAACTTATTGCTAAGCTTTGTGTTTCTCTGGTTTTTTTTATAATCTCACAGAGATACCTTTAAAAGAATGAAGACAATTAAGACTTCCTTGTCTTGTATTATGAAGCAACAGCATGTACCATGATGAATAAAAGATCATAAGGATGCTACAGATTATGCTGACTGCTTGCTTTATCTCACTGTTGTCCAAAAATCACATGCATTATTCTCAGTATAAAGCGTGATTAAGCATTGTTTTGTGTAGACGCCTACCTCTGACTTTCACTGCAATGAAACTTTTCCACTGCCCACGTCTTCTCCGTGCTCCTCCCTCACACCTCCCACTTCCCTCCTCTTTTCTCTCTTTCTCTCTCTTTTTTTTGGCAATCAGCTGTAGTCACCGAAAGGACTTCAGATAACATTTGCACCATCTTAACCCCAGTTGCACAACATCTCTTCCAGCTTACAGTTGTTGCAAATTAACCCAGTATACTTTAACTCAGTGTTTAGACTAAACTGACCACTTTGTGCCTGGAAAGAGAAGGTCACGTTCCCGGTCATCTATTTACTCTGCTGTCACGTAGCATGGTGAGAAAAGGCCATTGAACTACTTGGGTCTCAAGGCAAATGATTGTCCACATCCTGGCACTGTACCTTGAAATGTGAGCTTCAGGCGTCGGCAGCTTCTTTTTGTGTGCATGATTATAAGCACTTGTGGATCTTGGTATGCTTTTTGTGCATTTTACTTTAAGGGTTGGACAAAAGCAGCGATCAAATGCTCTTTGGAAATATGTCCATTGGTTGAGGCAGAGAGAAAAGGCGAAAACAGAAAACTTCTGTTTGCATTAATTTCTTTAGTCAGTGAAAGCATATGGTGTAAAAAAGCTCTGCAATAAACATCACATAATATGTGAAATCCACTTTTACACAATCAGTTGTGAAGGTAAGAGCAGGGAGTGTCAGTTGCCCCTTTCATTGACTAAACACATGCACAAACAACTCTCCAGTTCAGTTTTAACCCCCACACTATTACGACACGTTTGCTGCAAACAGCCTTTCTCTGTTTCTCAGTATTTTCTTTAATTGTTTGAATTGCTGAATCAGTATTAGCAAAGTGGTTGCAGGATATAAAATGAGTGTACACACAGTAGTTTGGGCTTTTCAAGCAACAATTTATTCATAGGTACAAATATACTAACCAGAAGAGCAAATAATGATGTCTGTAAGATTGTGGAGCATGTGGAGCATGCGTCCTTTTGTCTGTGGATTTTTGTCTGTGTGATAAAGTTGCAATGAGTCTGTGTCCTCTCAGTGGAACATAAGCAGGGGAAATTGACACAGTACCTGATACTGGCTATTTAAAGTGCAACCAGTTTCTTCCTTTATGTTGTCTTAAAAAAAAAATGGCAAGAGAATAGATTAGATTAAAACAGTAAAGTTAAGTACCAGAAAACCTAAACAGTGGGAAAACAAAAGCTATAAAGTAGCTAGGAAAGAAAATTAAGTCAGGATGTAATTTCTATTGTAGTTTCTACCTTTGAAATAACTAAAATATTGCTAATAATTGATGATAAGAATAACAATAACTGTGTTTCGTTAATAAGCACTTTTATTTACTTTGAGATGCTTGTTAAATTAACTAAGGCCTCTGTGCCAAACCCAGACTGTACAATTTAAACGTTAAAGCAAAAATCCAGGCTCAGCAGAGCAGGCAACGTTTTTCCAACCTTTTATGGTCCAATAGCTTCAACATTGTCTCCCATTCTTAGTTTACAGGAGTAACACTCAGTGTGGTCTTCTGCTGCTTTTGCCCATCTACATCAAGGTTCGATGTGTTGTGTGTTTAGAGATGCTTTTCTGCATACATACTTTCTACCTAAAAGCTTTTAACTACTAAACTCATTTTTGTCTCTCTAAATTTGCTGTTAATTGAATTACTAATAAAATCAAAACATTTATTTTGTCAGTTTTGTTAGTTGACCACTTTGGGAGCAACAGAAAAAAACAAAGATACTAAAAGATATTATATGCAAGAGTCCATGCATGATTAACTCCTCCAACAGCACAATGTGCTCACTCATTGTCACACTGTCTGATGGATTACATCAGCTTTTACAAAAAAAGAGGAAAAACATTGTTCTAGCTTTTTTGCTTTTAAAAAAAAATCTCTGAAGTAGCTGTACACTGACAGATGCTGGATCAGATTACCTAACCCGGAGTTCTCTAACTTTAGCAGCCAACACTTCACAAATACCTGGCCCCAGAACAGTTGTCAGAGCTGCTTTCCGCTGCCTGTTTGTGACAGATGGCTGCGCTCATACACATAGACGCTACTGTTCCAAGAGGTGGGGCTGTCCAGGACCCATCAACCAATCATGGCGAGGGGTGGAGATGCGCTTCTACCCGGCAACAGATTTAGAACATTCCCCATTGCTGAGATGGGCTCAGGTGGGCTGACAGAAGAACTGCAGGCCTAAGAGGAACTTGTTATGGTCCTGTCTTATTGTGTTGAATGCTGTGACATTAGACCTCATGACAAAAAGCTCCCTTTCCAAATAAGCCCTCCATAGTAGCTGATGAATCCGCCTTTCACAGCTTCAATAAAGCCAGTGTGTGTTTTAGGTGAGGCGTGTTGACATAACAAATAGGGGAAGGAGGAAATGAGGCAACAGATGTACATATAGCAGCAAAAGAAGGACTCAAAATGTCAGGAAGGAGAGAGAGCGCGAGAGAGAGGCTGTTTGCACAAGCAGTTTTTGTCTCCACGAGGCCCCACAGTGTGTTTTTAGGAAGTTGGCAGAAAGACTGGCAGAGTGAGTGAAACATTAACACTCCTCAACCTTTGTTACTGCCAAAGGAGCTACATCGGGGATCAAGGGATGGAGAGTTTTCAAAAGTCAGCCTTCCGGCACGTGTGTGTGTTGAAATGTAGGTGTATGTCTGTGTGCATCTCTAGGTGCCCTGCTACACTATACATATATATATATATGAAGGTGTTGAAACAGAGAAACAACCTTTCATTTTGCTTTCACTGCCAGCTCGCCCCGTCGTGCTTCACAACCCTCATCAAAACCAAAAGTACCCTTTGGTGTAATCTTATCACTGCTTCAGGGTTTCAATTACAACTCTGAACTTTTCCACAGCGTTCACTTTTTGAAAGATATTCTCACATTAAAAAGACTTTAATGCATGCAGAACATTTTGTCCTTGGCTTGTATGTTGTATACGGCAGCATATTAACTCCTGGACCATTTATTTTGGGTGTTGACACCTCTTTTAATGCTGAAACTGTAAATCACTGAGCGAGGGAGACAGCCGTGACATTACCAATCCATGCAATAAAGGAGATTGCTGAGCTCATGAAGAATATACAATCTTCATATTATACATTTTGCAAATTATGTTTTTTTTTCCTACCTTTCAGGCTGTTGCATAATTCCAAGCAATGCAATCACACTTTATCAGCACTGTGCTTTATTTTTTATTTATTTATTTATTTATTTTTAGGGAAGTATCATTAGTCTAAATACAAAATGCACAATTGCAGCGAGGCAGTACTCAGATTTGTTTTAATGTAGCCACAAAATGAATGCATTCCACTTTGTTGTGTCAGCAAAAACGTCAGTACCCTCACACGATAGCTACTACATCAATCATTGATAGTTAGACACACTCTGCTGGAGCAGATACAGACAGGAATGTGAGGATGGGAGGCTGCAGGAGATGCTGCTCAAAAAGACCCTGAACTTTGGAAGATGCACAAGGTGCATACAATATTTGCAAAGTTGATAATGTTTACTTTAAATTTCAGTCAAAAGGTCTGATTTATAGTATTTAATTTGATTATAATTGTCTGAACCAAGTATTAGTAAAATACCTCTTAAATGGTTGAAAACAACAGCTGGCTGTTTTAGAGAAACAGATTAGTAAATTGTAATTGATTGTACTACTTTTGTAGCATTAGCAAAATGTGTAATTAAAGCCTAAAAAATGGGGAATAATGCTTGATATTAGCATTGTTATCAGCTCTGATGCACACATTGGGTGACACAGGGTGACACATTGGTTTATACATTCAAAAAATTGTTAAAAAGTGCTTCTGGGTAAAAAAGAAATTTCTGATGGGATTCAGCGAACAATAGATGGATGAGCTAAAGGGCCAGATGCATCTTTCGTGTCCCGTTTCAGGTCCTTGATGGATAGTTTTTCTGTTTCTTAGCTGCTTGACTTTCAGATGCTGTTCATCTGCTGTAATAGTTTTGTTTTTGTTGTTTTTTAGCCTTGTTACTTTTTCCAGTTTCCTCAAATTTCTTTAAGGACACACCACCCGTCACACTGAGATATGCCAATTTTTGACTAATTTCAACTATTTCCTGTTTGAAAATTGGGTCTCTGCTAAATTGTCTGTTTTATGAAGTTGTAAAAAGACAAGAATAGAACAAAATGCAAAAAGACAATAACCAAGTAAAAGGATTGCACTGAAAATGAGTAAAAAAGTGTCTGATATCCAAACATGAAAACTTTGAAAGACCTTCAGAAAGCCCAGAGAACTGTTACTGCTTTTGATGGACTACTGAATGAAATATCTTGAAAATGGTGGAGCCAAAAGTAGCTGAGGATGTAACACACACACACACACACACACACACACACACACACACACACACACACACACACACACACACACACACACACACACACACACACACACGACTGTGTCTCAATGAAACAGAGGAAATAACAGCAGCAGCACTGTGTGAAGCCCAACAACAAGTGGACACAACACTGCTTGCTTTTAAATGCTCCAGTGGCAGCTGAGTGGTGGAAAGTCTTCTTAGAATTGGAAAAAAAAAAAAAGGTGTGACTCTCTCACGTAAATATATACAGTCCAGCTTTAGCTACAGTCCATCATGCTCCAAATCGAATCGTGAGGATGGAAATCAAATCTGCATGGCTTTGGTTAGAAAAACATGTCCCGCCCTGTCTAAGGTGTTGTGTGAGTCCAAAGACTCTATTGTGTTTGAATGTGGAGGCCAGTGGGTTCTTCCTCCTAATCCAAACACAGCGTAGACCTGACAGGATGTGTGGCGGAGGGTCCCTTTCTGAAATGCCTCCCTGTGTACATACAGATGTGTTTTTGATTTGTGTCTGCCTTAGTTCAAGGCAGAACTGTGCTCTTAGAAAGGATGTAGAGATTATTTTGACTTTGAAAAATAAGATTTTACCTTTGTTTTGTTTTTCTTCCCTCAACATGTTTTTTTTTGCATAAAGATTGCAGTTTATTTACTTTGGACCTTTAATCTATGTTTGTATTAATAAAGAAATTTAAAAAGAAGGCAAAAAACTCAAAATGTTGGCACACTATCTAACCTCCAGTCTCATCCAGGCTGAAAATCCAGAGTTGGTTGAATAAGTTGTATAAAGGAGCGCCTGTACTGTTGTAGGTCAGAAATAGCTAAAGGATATTGTTTGTACCATTAGCTGTAGCATGTCTGGAGGAGGTTAAGAAAGGAACTCTGCTATATTACATAATGCTCCATTCCTGTATTACTTGTATCTTTTTCATTTAAAGCATCTTTTACCACCTTCTTCTATATGTGCCATTCATCTATCTCTGTGGAAAACCGATGCAGCATTAGTGGAATATAACCGAATAAAACAACTTAAAAAGAAACTGTGTTAGTTTACATTTCGGTTATATGGAACTATTTTCCTCTTTTTCTTGCTTTTTTCATCTTTCAAGTCAATCAAAAGTGCTGTGCCATGACTGCTTGTGAAACCCTGGAACAGGGGGTTCAGTTGTGAAGCCACTCGTCTGATGCCATGTTTAACTATTTAACAAAGCAAGAAAATGGTGTCCAGCTGCAGTCTTCTTTCTGATGCTTCAAGTTCCCCGAGGTATTGATTTTATGTTTAGAGTTACTGGAGGGCAACAATGACTCAGCAGTTATCTCATGTCCGCTGGTCATGTTGGGCCATCTCCTTTTCTGCTGACCTGTCACACAGCCTTTATATAGCATGTGGGGAAAATATAAATATTCTGTATTAATGCAGCGTTTTTGATTGGTGGATTACTTTTCTCTGATGGTCATATGACAAGTGAGACCACAATCATTAATACTGTACTGAAGATGGTTTTTTTTTGGTTTTTTTTTATATTTACAGGCCTGTTCACAGCACATTATCTCTCGGCAGGGATGATCATCACTCAAAGGATGCAAATGATGTTGACACTGCTGCTGTTCACTGCAGGAACAAGGTAAATAGAAGATACTTTTTCCGGTGATGGGATGATAGAAAGGCGTGATGTGTTTAAAGACTTCAGAGCTTCTGTAAGAGCCACATTGGCTCTCTAGTGGTGCGTGCAAACGCTCATGCAGCTGCTGACGTACACGGGGAGTAATGAAACACGCTTGGGAGCCGGCAGTGACACAGAAAAGGATTTCTCATCTTTATTTAATGGGGTTGTTAGTGTGTCCTTGGAGACAAGGTGGACTGTGATGTAATAAGTGATCTGGAGGGGGCGAGGCGATAAATGAAATAATCTCCAGGATAAATGACAATGTGAACCCACGATGCTGCACCACAGGCCAGATTACGTGGACTCTAAAGCCCTTTTCTGACATGAGATACGTAATACTGCCGGCTGCATCGCTGCGGTAAAGTGATGGCATTCAGTCATTTAGACATTGGTCACATCTTTATCAGGTTCCTGCACAGCTTCATTATTCACACTAGATTTAGTGACAGAGAAAGGCATGATTTTTTTTCCTATGTGCAAAAGCATTTAAACAAACGCTTGTTGAACCTCTTGTTGAGTCTACCGACCACTTTGAAAACTTTTTTCTCTTTCAAAATTTCTGCAACAGCAGTGGCTCTTTGTTTGTGGCAGCTACAGCAGCAGCTGTCCTTCACAAAGAGCTCCACTTCTTATTGTTGGAAAACATTAACAGTGCTGTTCAAAAGTCTCAAGGCACAACTCATTTCTTCATTCTTTATTTCTTCATATTTTTGTTGTTGCAATCTTTATTAGAAATGGTCTCAGTGGAAGGGTGGCTATCAATAAACCATTTTACCTCTCACCTGTAAAAGGCTGATGGGGTGTTTTTGTCTCCCTGGCAGGCGGGATGGGGGGGGGGGGACGACGACATATGATAACATGACAACGAAGCAACATAGGATTTTCAAATTGATGACCTAAGTGCATCTACTAAATATTTTGGAGGAGTTTGAATCTTAGTAATCTCAACCTCAGGGTCAAGGTCAGAGGTCAAGAACATCTTGTGAATGGAAAAACTGAAGAAAGAAGTCATTTAGGATGTTCAAGCTGATGCCACAGGTGTATCTACCAGGAGACACAGGGGGATCACAGTCGGCCATCGGTATTTTTAAAAGAAGGGAACCAAACTTGAAAGTCATCATACTGACTTTCAAGTTAATTAGAGCTAAAAAAAAAGAAAGTGTATATACAGTATTTTCATGTATGTTCACTGCACGTATTTCCCATTTTCCTAGTATTATATAAATAAAGAAAGAAGGGGCGGCTCAAGACTTTGCACTGTGCTGTAATTTCCATCCATTCTCAACCGCTTATCCTTTTTAGGGTCGTGGGGGGCACTGGAACCTATCCCAGCTGTCTTGGGGCGAGACGCGGGGTACACCCTGGACAGGTCACCAGTCTGTCACAGGGCTAACACACATAGACAGACAACCATTCGCACTCACAGTCACACCTATGGGCAATTTAGATTTTTCCAAATTAACCTATCCCCACAAACTGCATGTCTTTGGACTGTGGGAGGAAGCCGGAGAACCCATGCAAACACGGGGACAACATGCAACATGCAAACTCCAAACAGAAAGACCCCGGCATGATGGTGGACTTGAACTCAGGACCTTCTTGCTTCACATCTCAATGGGTGTAGCAGGATGTGAAGCTGACGTTTTAGGATGGCTGTCTGAGGATTCTCAAATATTCCTCATTTAAGGACAAAATGATCAGTCAAATAATAAATAATCTATCATCATCAGCTCACAGATTTTTAGCCATTTGAGCATTTTAGTATGAGCTTTCTACAGAATATTTCTACTTAGAGCGTTGCTTTCCTTATTCAGACATTAAAAATGTGAACAAATTTGTGAGTTTTTTGCTTTCTGCAAATAATAATTTCCTTTGCCAGCTGCTAAAAAAAACCCCCAAACCATTTTATATCTAAGTTCCATCTCAGCCATTCAGCTTCTGAATGTGTAAGCCTGATGGAAAAAAAAACATGTTTATTTGATGAGACCCTGTCACTGTAACCAAGGTTGGCCCTAAACGCTCTGAATAATCTCTTCCTTTCATCAGAATAAAATAAAAGTACTTCATTGGACCGTGACATTTCTCTCACAGCACGTATTCTTCAGCTATGCGTTTTTTAAGCTTTGATTTTGTCCCTGTGTGTGTGTGTGTGTGTGTGTGTGTGTGTGTGTGTGTGTGTGTGTGTGTGTGTGTGTGTGTGTGTGTCTTTCACAGCTCCTGTATATAGAATGTGACTACCAAAAGAAAGGACACTTATTGAGAAAACTGATTGAGTCAGAATGTTGCACATTGAACTTTTAGGCTTGTATGTGAGACAGAAAAACTTTCATCTGCTTAAACTAATGACTCGTGACAAGTTTTTAATCATTGAACAGATGAACAAATTGTTGCACAACGAAAGTCCAGTAAGGTGTGTGCCAGTATTGTTCATACAGTATAGGCTCAATTCCTAGGTTTCAATATGGAGGCATATAGTCCCCTCACCTTGTCCATACACTGACATGATATCTAAGATGAGCAAAAAGCAGGCGTCCAGTGGGTGGACTGAATCTGGCTGCAGCATCCTCTACATCAGTGTTTCCCAGCCCTTTGGAGCCACGGCACATATTGCACATAAAAAAAATCACACAGCACACCACCAAACAAAAATGTCACAAAAAGCATATTGATCATTTTCCCCCTGCGCACCAGGAATAGCAGAATTTGCTCAGTTTGTCTCCAGTATACCTTTTTTGCTTTCTTCTGAACACTCCTCGTGCTAGGGCCTTCATCTGGGTCATAATTTTCTCCAGTTCCCAGGTCAGATTGACTACTTTTTGTTTTCAAATATTTATCTATTGCTATTATGGTACAGGAAGAGCTGGTATCGTTTATGTTATGGAACAATGTATCACGTGAAGTGTAATGGACGATCGAAATTTAATCTGCTCCCTCAAATGTAATACTTTCTTCATCAGCAATAAGGGGCGACTGAGATCATTCCAGTGATAAATGTGTGGTAGGGTGTAATACGTGAAACACCCGATATGGTTCCACATTAAATGAGACAGCCATTTTTTTTATTATTATTAAATTCTGGTAAACCTGAGATAGATTTACTGCTCCAATTACAATAAAAGAGCAAGATTTTAATGTATATCTCCAACTGAAGCTCTGGATCTTGGATGTTTTGCTCCTGGCATATTTTCTGTAGAAAAAAATACTTCCTAACTATTATCTATCGACATACTGACACAGTCTATACACTGCTTCATCTGGTGCTAGGAAATTTGGGTTCCTCATTGAAGTGAAGCATGCGTGTGAACGTCAAAATGGAAGCGATCGGTAATCTAAGCTTCTGCTGTCAGATTGGTAAATGCTAACTTTGTTGTTGGTCCCAGTTCCAGTTTCCAGTGCTCCTATTTCACTTCGTAGCTGCTTGGCCCCTCATATTTTTAGCTTCAAGCTCCATTTTGTATTGATTGTATCTGCTTGTGTGTTTTTGTGTGGGCAGCTTGGAGGTGAGCCACATTCCTCTGATCCTCTTTTGTCCTTGATGGTGCCGTATCGTTTTGTCCCCTTCATGTTCCAATCTGTAGCTTTCCGAACCTGAACCCTTTTTTTTAATCAGTCTGCTTGAAGTATTAAGATGCAATGCATGGAGGTTTTGTCGAACTACAAAATTAATATATTTATGTGGATCTGTTTTTTGAGCACGCAAACTTCTAAAGAAACTCTGCATAAAGATGGAGAAGCAGGCAAACACATGGGATGAGGATAGGATCCAGCAGCATGTACTCAGGATGAAGATATACAAGAATAGAAACAGCATTATGTTCCCTACTGATTCCCAAAAGGCACATCAGCACCACAGATACTAAAACAATGTCCCTCCTCCCATGTCTGCTTTTTCCTTTCTACTCCTCTCCTCCCTCATTTTGTCATATCTTTTGCATCCTGAGCTCTAATATATTCCCTGCGTCTTCCCGTCGTCTTTTATGTCCTCATACTGGCAGTTGTGCCAGAGACTGCGATACACAAAATGTTAATCTAAACTGACACAGGGCAGTATGACATGCTTTAACCCAGCTTTCTAAAAAAAAAAAAAAAAGACGTTTAACAAAACAAAAAAA
>VURO01014406.1:0-10377 GCA_015108175.1 Pelvicachromis taeniatus | reverse complement strand
ATGCTTTAACCCAGCTTTCTAAAAAAAAAAAAAAAAGACGACCCTTTCCTGACCCTTTTCTTTTCTCATCCCTTCCCTTCTCCGTGCCACCTTTTCAGTTTTTGCTGCCAGTAATCTGACATGCAACGGCCTTCAGAACTCAGATAATGATTTTTCCACTTGCTCTTCCATCTCTTGTTCCTCGTCCCTTTCTCCGGTGGTGGCTCTGCTGCTTGTGCTTTTCACTGTTTGCATGCATGCTGATTATTCACAGGGGGACCTATCTGCCAGCGACCTCCCCTCCATCTTCTTGTCTGCCTGCTACTTTTCATTGCGCTGTCATCCGTCTGCACCCATCCATCCAGGTTTGTGCACAAGGGGCAATTTTTAAACGCTGCTTCCACAAATCCACACTTCTAGTGTGGGAGCTGCGAACAAGGAGAGCATTGAGAAGGGTGGCAGGAGGAGGGGCAGTTGGGCAGTCCTGGCATCTGACAGGGGGCTGATCAAAGGCTGCAAGACACAAGCTAATGGCTAAACTCCACTGGGCATGTGTGATGCCAGGATTGTTTTGGGCATTGAGAAAAAGTATTTTTCATTACTAGTTTAAAGTGGCTAACTAGTGGATTCTTTATCTTTATCCCATTTGCATGGTGCGCTGTGCATGGATCTACGGGAATCTTTAATTCAATGGAAATTCAATTTATTTTATTTGAAGTTACAATGTAGTTAAGGGTAGGTACACTAGAAAAAGCAGGTAACAACTGTTAGTAACAATTTCTTTTGAAGAAATGAAGAAAAAACACGATTTCATGACAGGAAAGGGGATTCAAATTCTGTCATTTTAAGCAATTTTAAGTAATTTCTTGGCAATTTTGCTGAAAAACAAACAATTTTTCTCTTTTTTACATTGTAAGAGCACACTGCGAGACTCCGTATTATGAAGTGGCTTAACCTTTGCTAACGTCCAGCTATTTTACAGTACAGGACAAACTCCATTCCTCTACACTCCTTTTCAAAGTTCTGTTTGAATAGTAACTGTGAAAGAAAAATAAGGTTGACTTCTATCATTGTAGCTCAGTCATTATAGTGTCACATATCAAATATAAGATGTCAAATATTGTCATGGCTACGGCTGTGTGCAGGCAGGAAAAGGACCCAAGATGCAGACTCACGGAGGCAGAAGGTGAACTCAAAAAAACAGCTTTATTAGCTGACGGAGGAAAAAATACAAAAACAAACCGGAACATGAAACTAATCCATAGGGAGGCATACAGAGAGACACATAACGTGAGGGTAGTGAGGGTAGTGAGGGTAGTGACGTTAGCGACGCGACGAGGAACTGAGGGAAACGCTGACATAAATACACAGAAGGATAACGAGGGCCACGGGAACACAGTGGGAACACAGTTGAAGCACATAACCATAATGAGACAGGGAAGCCAGACAGAACATGGAAACACGGGACCTTCACAATAAAACAGGAAACCAAAAACACAAGCGCCTGTAAATATTAGTAGGTAAATATAATATAAATATATTTACTATATATTTACTAGTTTCAAAATTCCATTTAATTGCAGGGGAATTACATCTGTAATGACCTTGATTTATCTTAATGATGACACCTCAGTATATTTTCATTTAAAAAAGATGTAAATCCAGTCATTAAGTTCTATAAACAGGCCTGAAACATGACAGAGACCACTTTCAAGGCTTTCAAGGGGTAAAGAGTTAAATCAACAACTTGCTTATAATCTGAGTATGCGTTTTTAGTAACTTTTTTTTATATGTAAATGATCCAAAATGCTCCTCATATCTGTATTTGATATGCAACTGATCTCCCTGTAACCATTTTACCTCTGCCACAAGAAAGGCAGTGTGAATACATTAGGAATTAAAAGGGTTGTGCTTAACTAGGTCACTGTACAGTATGTCCCCATTACATAACACATGAGCAGGGTTTGACCAGAGCTACCGGGACGGCACTGTTCAGTGACCACTGTGCACAGTGACCCGGGCTCCAGGAAAAGAAAAACAAACCGAAACAACCCCATCCCACACGACCTCACTAACTGGCCCATGCAAACAAAACCAACAAGCACAGCAAGGATGATTGGTCAACACCTGTTAATTTGGTTGCCAGAGTTTTCTTATGTTGCTCAACTTTGTTTCAGTATCACTGTAATAGCTGCTGCACTAAGGTGGACGGGAGAATTCAGCCGCTCTACGTGAATACCATAAGTCACAAGGAAAATATACCATGAAATAACAATTTTCACACCTTTCTCCGCGTGAGCCAATATGCTGTCTTATCCCAAGGCTCCAAAGATGGAAGCGCGCAAGCCCTGGATTTATAGGAGTGGGTGTTTCCTTGGATTGTGCTCTCTAAAAATAAACCCGTACCCTTACATAACAACCAAGTCTGAGCGAGAGCAAGAGTGATCAGTGCCAGCAGGTCGTTCTGACTGCTATCAGCTACAGCGGGCATGACTTGCTAAGGCAGTCTCAGAGCCCTGACTGACTAATAAAATAATACTAATAAACCCTCAAAACAAAAGACAAGTTGTTTTTTGTGTGTGTGTTTTTTGTTTTAGGCTATGTATCCACTTGTTGGCGGTTCCTGTGGCATTAAGGTGTCCTTTAAATGCTCATAGATGTTTATTTATTTATTTTCAATATTTAAAAAGCGTAGGTCATTGCTGGTATTTCTATGAAACTTGTGCTTTTCTTCCTAAAATTAAAATATAGACGTGACTAAAATGAACACACTATGTAAGATGGTTGTAATAAACCTGATATTTCCTCCTGTTTCCAATCTGTGTGTTTACTAAGCTCTGGGAACTAGCTACTGGCTTCAGCTTTAATTCAATGGGCAGATATTAGAGTGGTATTGGTCTTCTTAATAAACCTGACCACATATTTCCAGAAATGTCACGCTCTTCCCTTAACTGGATTTAATAGTGTTTCCAAGGTTCTTGGTTTGTGCACCACAGAAAAGTCATGGTCATGAGTTTCAATTCTGCCTGAAGTACGGTACTGTAGATGAGAAAAACAAACTTTTTATATCATGAATGATTCAGGACTCTTCAACTGGGTCGCTCTCTGTCTGCAAAAGGTGGAATAAAGCTCTTGAAATAACCAGCATATCTGTCTGTATGTCTCCTCTTTGTTCTGCTGGGTCCCCTTACAAAGTGCACTGTCACTGCCTCCCAGAGACGGTCTGCTGGGGTGGGGCGTTGGTAATCAGGATCAAGTTTCTGGTGCTGAACATACAAAACACGAACAGCAAAAAATGGTTTAAAACCCTCATAGATTCATTTATTTCTCCTGCAGTTTTTTGATTCACATCAATCACTCCTGCCTATCGTTCTCATCCATCTCAAACTCCAGTGTCTTGTACCTCATCCCTCCTTCATGAATCAACAAATTCATTCTAAACTGCAGCCGTCTTTCCTGGTCCTCCTGCCCCTTTTGATTTTAAGATGAAGACGTGTTATTATGCACAGTGGCCACCTGTGTGAGCCGCAGAATGTGGGGATGGAGACGATGAGACTAGAAATTAATGATGAGCAGCATTGCAGCGTCGGCACCATCCTTCTTTCTCCTTCATTTTTCTGGAAAGTCCTTCAGCTGGTCCCCTGATGTATTAGCAGCACATGGAATGTAAAGGAAGACAGAGATATGTATGTCTCTCTCTCTCTCTCTCTGAGGAGATTTAAAAGATCAAAGAGGGTGAAAAAAAAACCAAGAGGAGGGGTGGACCGTGAGAATAGTTTCCATGGTGACCATGACATCATTGGAGTCTTGTGCCTTAATGGCAGCTTTGTTTGTGTGGAGGTGAAGGCAAACAGCAGTCTGGAGATGACAGAAGGAGGCACTTTGTGAAATTTAATTGACAGAAATGTGGCTCTCAGAGCTCTTGGATATCGAAGACAATCAGGGAGATTGAGTTTTGTTTTCCTGCTTCGCTCTCTTTCTCTGTCTCTCCCTCCTTTCACTCAGTGTCGTGGGTGGCTGCTGTAACAGATCGGGAGTTACGTCAACTTGCTAATAACACAGTTTGGTAGTGCGGGGGAGAAGTCAAGGTTCCAGCCAGCTCAGTCATTTTTAATTGAGTTATCGCTTTGACAGACAGAAGACAGGAGAGAGACAGTGCGGGGCACGGTGTCACTGTTACAACATTTAATTACTGATGTGAAATTTTATCTAGCTGACTTACATTCAACGATCACTTTGTTGGGGACACCTGTTTAAGTGCTCGTTAATGTCGATATCTAATCAGCTAATCACACAGCAGAGACCCGGTGTATTTAAGTATGTAGCCAAGGTTGAGATGACCTGGTGGAGTTCAAAACAAGCATGGTTGTTGTGTCAGGTGGGCTCGTCTGAGTATTGTAGAAACTGCCGATCTACTAATGTTTTCCCACACAGCCATCTCTAGGGTTTACAGAGGATGGTCTGAAAAAAAGGAAGAACGTCAGTGAGCAGCAGTTCTCTGGGGGAAAATGCCTTGCTGGTATCAGAGGTCAAATGAGAACAGCTAGACTACTTTGAACTAATAGGAGGGTAATAGTACCTCAAATAACCACCTGTTACAAGGTATGCAGAAGAGCATCTCTGATCACTCAACATGTCAAACCTTCAAACAGATGGGCTACAGCAGCAGAAGAGCACAACAAGTGCCACACCTGTCAGCTGAGAAAGGGAAGCTGAGGCTACAATCCACACAGGCATCAGGTGAATGGATATCAAAGATAGTCTATTTAATAGACAGTTTATAACAGTTTCATAATTCTGCATCTACCAGAATTTCCATAAAGTTGAATAAAGTCTAGAATAGTTTCAACCAAAACCACCTTTGTAACTTTCATTAAAAGTTTGATCTATTGAAGCAATGCATTGCCGGACATTTGCATAGAGTAATGAAAGCTAATGCATTCCGATAAAAGGAAAGCACACAGGACGAACTTTAATTGTGAGTTTGCAGACATCACTGTCAAACCTGGTCTGAAATAAATAAAAGAGTTTGCTGACTTTTTGTGCCCCACAAAAAAGGATTTAACAACTTTTTATTCCCACACACAATAGTATGTATTCACAGGTTTCCCAGCATTACAGCTTCAATAATTGGTCAATCCAGAGGGCAGACATGATCAGCATCTCTGGCTCATCCCACCAGTGGTTTTGGACAAGACGTCGCGCTAATTAACATTAATGAGAGCAATAAACCATCCAAGGGATATGTTTCCTTACCAAAAAGCACCCCTACCTACATCTTTTCAACAACAACAACACCCACTGTTGAAACTGCTGTGCACCTCTGCTGTTGTTCCACGAGTCAGTGGAACAACACCACTGAGTCATCGATGTTTCCTGCTTCAGCTGCTGATTGGCTCGCTGATGAAGGAGCCATCATTGTCATTGTTTCTATTTAGGATTCTTGCCAAGATTGTAAGAAAAATGAGAGACCTAGATTTTATAAATTATGTGCAATAAAGGATTGTGTTCAAAAACAGAATATTGCAAGAATAATCTCAGGAAACGTCATGGCTATGCCAACCTTCTGTTCTACTCTACTAACCTTTCCCCCACATCCACAACTAGCACTTAAGTTGGCCACCACTCGAATAGCCGGCTTAAACCAGCCGTGTCACATGCTAGTGTTAATACAGACTCACCTGTAGCGAGCCTTTAAACACAATAGCTGTGTTGATGTAACTCCTGAATGCCATTCACATTCCTTCCTGTCCTGCAGACAGTAATTGCAGCTGTTCTCCTGTCGCTGCTGGGAATCTGCAGGAGGTTGTTTGAAATTGCCTCTAAATGTCTGACATCAGCGGGGATGATGTGAATTGACAATTATATGATAAGCCTTCCAGAGGACTCCTGATTTGTTGTTTTGAAGATGTTGCCCAGCATGGTTCACTCACAAGTCGAGGAACAGGAGAATTGTGGCACTTTAGGATAAACGGGGAAAACCATTTGATACAGAGTTCAGGGAACCTCGTAAAAAAAAAAAAACTATAAACTAACAGGTAACATTTTTTGTAGTGTTTGGAAGGAACATTTTGAAAAAAGTGAAAATGAAGATGAGACATTTGAGGTCTCATACAGACCGGGGAGGTCGAAAAGAGTCGCAGCTCATGAATGAGTCTTTGTTTGCCTTGGAATGGACAGATGATGCTTCCCTGCTTTCTGTTGGTTTACCCAACATTTCGAGAAGGGTTCGTAAATTTGACATCAAACTGAGATTTTGATAGATTGACGCGATTGTCCCTCAAATCAACTTCAGATTTGAGACTTTCTTCGGTCACACGCTCCCAGAGTCCTGACCACTTTCTCCACAGAAGCCAAGAGTTGTCCAGAAATATCATATCTGGCACTATTATGTCAAAAAAGATTTGTGCGCGTGTGTTTGTGACTCCATATGTGTGTGTCAGCCAAAGGTTAGGGCGAGAGGGACAGTGTGCTGTGCTACATGCTTGACACAAAGTGGAGGTGGTGGAGGCAGGGATGCCATATGCATCATATGCTTTCACTGGTGATCAAAGGGGGCTTGTAAATTATACGGTAAGTTGTGCACATTCTCTGGTTTCTGAAGTAAATTTCAGATGACTGGTGCAAATTTCAGAGTGTGAAGTGTAGCAGCTGGGTGCTTCCTTTTAGTGGGCGCGGAAAGATTTATGATAGCCCGAGTGTTGTAGAAGGATTGTTTGGTTAGCACTTTGAATTGGGAGGAAACAAAAAGGAGGGGATGAAACGGATAGAGGGCTATTTTTGAATTCTTTGCCTTAAGTGTAGTGGCCGTTTTAGAAACTTTATTAGCTACAATATAGGATACGACTGGTTCACAATGTACAGATACTGTTTTCTTTTTTTCTCACAAAATAGTGCAGCTGCAATTGAAGATAAGTGTGGGAAATGGAAAGTGGTTTCACAGTCGAAAGCCTGTTTTCAGCATTTGAGGAGTTTACTGGCCTATAGCATATTTGAAAAAAGTTACATAAAGCCTTTTGCGCTGAGTCTGACAGCTGCCTGGAGTGATGTCACTTGACTGAGCGCTGGATGTGGAGTTAGAAAGAAGTGACCCTGAGCTGCTCTCTGAACAAACTATTGGTATACTGTAGTTGGACAACACAGGCGTCAATCAGGCTTTAACAAAAAACAAATGTGTGGCATTAAAAAAAAAAACCACAAGCCAGTTCTGCTGCGTTTTTTATGCTTTGTTGTTTATGTGTGATTATGTCAGACAGTTACATTGCTTAATTTTGCTGTGGAGTGTCCCTTTAGCTCAGGTTAATGGTGTGTATCATGAAAACAATGAATTGTAATTACTAATGGCGATATGAGAAAATTCATCACCCAGTGGAAACGACTGAAATCCACAGTTTCTTTGCTGACTCTATCGCCATTATGTATAAACATCCACCCACCCACACACACATACATACACACACAAGCGGACGCACACATCCATTAGATGATTCATCGAAGCTGCTGTCAATTACTATCTATGCTGTTTGCCTGATTTGCATTCATGGCCAGTCGGTTTGCCATCTGATATTTGTTCACCTCGTTGACTCCACAGGACAGAAGCTAAATAAAGGAAAGGTTAATGTGCTGTACTCATTTTAAGTATGCATCAGGCTCCCTGTGATACCATATCTGTTCCCAAAACAGGTACAACCAATAGCTGCTGGGAGTCACACGCTGTTGCCACAGTGTGTGTCTCTATGTGTGCATGTTACTGTGCTTGGGTGTGACGCATTGATAAGGGGGCAGGAGATCTTAAACTTGTCACGTCACACACACACACACACACACACACACACACACACACACACACACACACACACACACACACACACACACACACTGTACTGTTCCAAGAGACAAGAGATGTCTGGTAATACCGAGGAACACCAGCAGAGATTATGCACTGTAAAATGTGTGTGTCTGCTCCAGCCAGATGTACCCTGGGGCAAAGTATTTGCAAGTCATCAGCCGAAGATAAAGTAGAGAGTTATATACCCAGAGCTGTGCTTATCTGTTACATCTCCTTCAAGTCATAATCCTTCTGGGAAAGAAAAAATATTGTAAATAATTTATGAGTTTTATTCATTATTAGAATTTGATACAACATAGTTTTGATACGGTAGTGTTCAAAGGCTTGAGTCAAAGCAAAAAGCTGAAACAGGACCTCAGAGATGCATCTTGGCCTATAGTTGATTCATCGACTCTTCATTGGAGCCTCATTAAAAATGCTCTCTATGGAAGGATCAAGAAGACGTTCTTAAGGACAGGAAACGGACAGACAAGGTGGAGGTATGCCAAATTACATAAGAACTTGAAGTATGGAGTCATAAATGCAAGTTCAAAATGTTTGGTTCAAATCATAGTGAGTATGTATGGAAGAGGTGTAGGGCCAAATGTAAAACATGGTGGCTTGGTGTTGCATTTCAGAACTTGTCAAAAGAGCCACCATAAAATACTGTGAAAAAAGCATCTGCCTTGCAATTTATTCACTTTTTAGCATGTCAGTGATCCCAAACACATACCTGGATATCAGTACACACAGTGGAGCGCTATCAGTCATGGACTGGCCTTCCCAGTACCAAGACCTCAGCATTATTGAAGCAGTGTGGGATCATCTTGACAGAGAACAGAACAAAAGGCAGCCAACTTTCAACGAAGAGTTTTGAATGTCCTTCAAGAAGCCTGGAGAACCAGGCTTCTTGAAGTAGTCCTGAAGACTGCTTAAAGAAATGACAAGAAAAAAAGCTTGCCTTCACAGAGTTCAAGCTGTGTTTAAGAATAAAGGTTATCATACTAAATATTGACTTCCATGCTTGTTAGATTTGCTCTGTTTTTGCTTTACACTGTATTTTGTGTATATATAAACACACACACTTACACACACATATATATTGAGGGAGAGCGAAAGAGAAGGCAAAAACTGACTTTGTACAGTTCTATCAAGGTAGTATTGTGCTAAAACTTATATGTTACTATATACTGAATATTATAAATAACAGTGTAACTGTGTTTCATATGCTTTTATTCAATTATATTCAAGAGAGTACAATAATCATTACAAGATATTTGGGTATTGCGATTGCCCCGGGACTTACCCCACAGAGTTGCACATCTAACTGATGACATTCGCCTGTCTTTAACCTGCCAGCTTCTTAGTACAAAGTCCACGTGATTACTCCGATTGTGCTGATGCGACATTCACCACTGATGAGTTTATGTCATATGTGCTGCTTCCTTCACACCCTGTTCTGGCAGTTTGCTCTCCTGAGCCATATGAAGATTTTCTAATGGTGGGAATGTGTTTGAAGTGGACTATTTCCTGCCGCACGCTACATTTGAGAACGTCAACTGGGGAAAATACCCTGACCTAATCCTCCCAAAATAGTCCGTAGTTCATGTGTCAAAACAGCTTAAGTTAAGCACCGCTGTATCAGGCTGTTGTCTCATCCCAGCCAGTTCAGATGACTTTAGGGTAAAGCAGAGGCATACTGTCCCCATTCTTATCACTCCCTTTCTAAGAATTAGTTACTGTGGCAACACCCAAGAGCAAAAACATGCTGAAGATGAAGCTGTTGGTTTGGAGTATAAAGCCAAACAACATCTCTAATCTTTGTGGATAATACTTATATTGAATCTTACTTGTGACTTAATTGAATTTATGAATAAATTTATACCTAATTAAACAAAAGCCACATCTTCCAAACACCAACTCACCACTAGCAAGCACACATGCACACACATTCACTTTCTCATTTATATTTCCTTATTTTGCAGTTCACTTGCCCTCGAATGACTAGCTCAAAAAAACACACAAGCTTTTCTTAAGCAGACATTAACATTTCCTCAGCGTGACTGAATAAACAGCCACGCTACAATGCAGTCTGTAAATGCAAAGGACTATCCCGTTATTCCCGGATCAATCCTTGATTAAGCGAATAAATAATTCAGCCAAGAACTGCTGGGATCGCGTGGAAGCAGTGCAAAGTTTAAGCACAGGTTACTGTCTTTTGAGTAAGGGGAACACATCGAGGGGATAATGGCTGCTCTGGTCTCATGCGATGTCACAGGCAAAGCAGTGCAGGGCATCTTTTTTTTATTGAATGGTTTCATTTGTATAAGACAAGCTGCAGGATCTAATTTGCCCCCTGTGACAGGCTGGATGATTACACGTTGAATAATTTAATACAATAGCCAGAAAATTTCAATATAATATGGGTGTTTCTTAAGCTGTCAAAACACAAACTCATTTTAAAAGCAGATGAGCTAGCTACCGGCGTGTGGCTTCATCATTAGTTACAACACACACACACACACACACACACACACGAAAACACTTGACTCACACCTCAAAAGGTACTG
>VURO01014394.1:0-11096 GCA_015108175.1 Pelvicachromis taeniatus | reverse complement strand
ATGACGCTTGTTCTTATACATGTAATACATTTATTACCTACCTGAGTGTTTTTCCACTGGTCATTTGACATGACGAATAATCCAGCTCCAGACGCTGGTAAAACGTAGCCCTATTTTACTCTGAAAAACCGGAAGTGTGACCCAAAAAGCTGAATTTAAGAACTGAAATTGAATTGTAGAACTGAAATTGAATGGTGCGAAGTGAAACTGAATAGTGCGAAGTGAAACTGAAATTATACGACAGCTATTTTTTTAAAGGATAAAATACAGTTTCAAATTAAATTCATTCATTTTCAGAGTATAAAATTAAATTTCAATACACTAATTCAAATTCAGTTTTAAAAAGCATTTATTCAAGTTACAATTCAGATTCAATCTGAGCAATTCAAATTCAAATTACAACTTATTCAAATTCAATCTGAGTGATTCAAATTCAGTTCCTGATCGCACAAATTTCTGCCCATACATTACTGGCTGTAATGTCTGTAATTGTTTTTGATTTGCAGAGTGAAATTATGATTGGTTGTAACTGAGAGACTCTTCCTGGTTGCTCTCTTAAAGCTTGTGCCAAGATGCAGTCCTTCCATTTTTTCAGATGAAAGCAAAATCCCCTGAAACGTTTTTTTTAAATTGATGATGAGTCATAGCACCTAATAGGTAAGCCAAACGCTTTATGTGAACAGTTTTACTGAATTTACCGGGTCTCTGTTAATGGAAATGAATTATTCTTAATTATTCCTAATTATTCTTTTTCAAGTGTGCACTCCCTCAACTATTCTAAGTGAAAATCACAGAAATAACAGTATTTTTTAGGAATTGTTAATTATTACATGCATGCTGGCTCATTTACACAAATTATAAATGCAGATGCAAACACATACACATGAGCACACATTCTCCCAAAAGTAGTCAAACAAAATTTAGCCTAATGGAGCTTCACAATGGATCCAAGACTAAAAAGGTTATATTAAAACGCCTTTTCTTCTAACTGCTTTTCCAACTTTCCAACACTGTTATCAATAAAACAATATTCAGGGTTTCATCTATCTCATTTTACTAGTTTTCAAAAATGTCTGAGACTATAATACGACTGCAGCAATACTGATGTTGTTATGTACATATACATATGTTTTACTGGTAGTGAATGTGGAAAAATGGGAATAAAACAATAATATTTCATAAACGCATGACAGCTATACATGCATATTACAAGAATGTGTCTGTAATTTCTCATTTTTTCTGAAATATTTTCTACAAAATCTATCAGAGCTTTATTAGAACTTCTGTCTTCACCTATTGTAAAGATGTATCTATTGTAAGGCACGCTCAGGCTGTAACTGTGACTAGCCACCACATAGTGGAGCTCTGCACCAAATTAACAATACAGGCCAAACTGCTATACTGACACTACTCTAGTCTCTGATTCTTATCGGGGCTATTGTGCTGTACAAGTAAAAGGTTAGATATCGCATGAATCTGTTTACATTTCCTTAAAAAAAAATAAAAATAAATAACAGCACAACCATAAATTCACAAAACCATTTCAGCAAGTATCTTTTCTTCAGTCTACTTTACCAAAATCTCCACCTTTCTGCAGAATGGACCTCAGCTTGGCAGTTTCTAAACTGAAAAACATGATACTGTTTTGCTTTTGATGAGTTCATTTAAGTGGATATGACAAAGCAGATGCATACTTGCGTTTTCTATTCACTTAAGATCTTTTGATTGATATTTTCTTTCATTCTACCTTTTCCTACTTTCACTTAAACAAACAGCTGTAATATGCAAGAACAGAATACATTCAGCTCTGACATTTCTTGCACCAGATCATCAAGAACTAAGGCAGCATATTTTAAATTTAAAACATTTGGGTTTTTTTCACAAGCCTTTATCGATTTGGTGGAAAATCAAACTTCAGGAAGCGCTCAAACTGGTTCTGAGGGGAGATCAACATTTATGGTGGATGGATGGAAGATGGTGTTACTACAGCAAATACTGGACCAACACACAACAAGAGAATGAACTAAGAGCATATTTGTGTGTGTATGTGTGTGTATGTTCTTGCAGCTGCATGCAAGTTGGTGTGTGCATTCAATATTGGTCTTGTAAATATTTACCCTCTTTAAAAACCTTCATTGAGCTGCTTTAGTGAGTATTGTTTGCAGCTGTCACTCACCTCTTCTTAACCAGCAGAATGGCTACCAGCACCAGCAGTATGAAAACGAGAACACCAGCACTAATTCCAGCGATTTTCACCACGCGATCCGTCTGCTTAGCAGGGTCAGGAATGACTTCTGGTTCCTCTGTAGCACCTAAGAAAGAAAATGACAAAAGACATCAAAAAGGTGGAAACACTAATTACTGAAAGGGAAAAAACACTAAAATCACTGTCCTGTAAGAACAAACGTGATTATTTGAGCACTTCTGGAAGTTTCAAGGAAAACTGAGTTTTAAAATTGTGGGAGAAAAAATCTCGACATTTTGCAAAAGTGTAAAATTTAAATTGCAAATTGCATTTTTAACTGTTTCTCAGCTAACCAGCTCCTCACCAGTTGATATTCTTCCTAGAGACCTGGGTACATATGTTTAAAAAAATGTCTAGTTTCCACTGAAATAAAAGTTTTTAAAAACAAAAATGTTGCGGCCAGGGTCACTAATATTCAAACTCTTTCGAGATCTTTAGCAGATACACCTATGGTATCACTTTTTCAATGTTAGTCACATCTCTAAACTACTCTGTACACTGACTGTAAGGCATATTTTCCAAAGCCCACGTCGCCTCAGGCTACAAAAGTATACCATCTGAGGAAAAATGCTTGTTTTTCTCTTAGGCTGCCTTCACATCAGACAAAATCTAGATGATTAATTACCAAGGTTCAATTATCCATGTGCTAAAGTTCAGGCAAATATCAAGCATCTAAATATGCCTTGTAAAGAAAAGTTAAACAGCTGCTAGCACAAATGCCATGGCAACTGTCATTCGAAGTGTAAATATAGTCAAATATTTCATTTTGGGGGTAATCTGGGTGGCATATTTAAGTTCTTAAATCAACATAAAATTCTTCATTAATATGGTTGCTATGTTATAATGAAACAAAAAGACTGCTTCTACAGCTTGAACTGTATCTGAACATTTTTGGAGCAGGTGTTTTAATATTGATTCTAGACCCCCCCCCAAAAAAGGGAGATGCATTTCATGTTGAACTTAAATACAATCCTGTATAAAAGCAGTGGTAGAGTATCAGTGGAAGCTGACAATGTCTATCCCTAGCCTGTACCAGCTTCTACAGCTGGGTCAACTGAGCTAAAAGCACTCAGCTTACACAGGCATTGGCTTCTCATTCATTTAGTTGCATTATACATGATAGTAAATGTACTATACCAAACTAAATCATTACTCCAACTCCCAGCAGCAACATTCAAAATAAACATCCACATAAATGTACACCATAGTAAAGAAATAATCAACTGAACGTCTGCGTGTCTTCTCCGCTGCCTCTTTGGCATCACGGCCTCTTTAGAAAATGCTTTTAAAATACAATTTAACTGTAGCTGTCCAATGTTTCTGCACCAATGTCACCATATATTGCTTGTAGCTGAACTCATTTCTGCTTCTGATGACTTCAGAGAATTGACTGAACTCCCCGATTTCATCTGTTTTGGAAAATAATGTGTAGGCTGCAGAGCTTAAATGCTGTTGATCATGAACAGAGAGTCAACAGAAAGACAGAGAGCATCTGTTTTCAGGCTCCCAAGCTCTACTTAGTTGATGTCATCAGAACAGTTCATACTGCAGCGTAAGAACATTATCATGTCTTATGATAATCCAAATAATCCAACTCAGTGACATATGCACAAAATTCAACATAATGCAATACATCCATCAAACAACAATCCACTTCTATTATCGACATAATAAAAATAACACACGAGAATAAAACATTTCAGCAATGGCTTGACTTCCACAGCCCCGCATCAATCTTAGCACCAAACCAATTAATTTCTAATGCCACTCAACCTAAAGTAAATAGGGGTCTATTTGGGGGTCTATTTTCAGTGGTGGATAAATACCTATTTGGTGCTTCAGTGAGTATTTACAGCATTGGGATGGTGTTTGTGTGATCAACCCAAAATAAAATACAGTACCCAAAACAGTGAATGATCATTGTTGCTCACTAATGTGATTTTAATAGTTTTTGAGCCTGGACAGCAGAGCTCTATCACACAGAGAGACTAGAAGAGCCAAGGCCAATGCCCTCCCTCCCTCACAATTGTCAAAAAAAAAAAAGAAAAGGGGGATGCGGACCTGCACCAAAATGTAATGGATTCTTCCTTCATCCATGTGCCATCTCTTTGTAACGTTTTATGAAATTTGGACTAGTAGTTTTTGTGTAATTTTGCTAACAGATGAACAAACAAACAGAGAAACAGCATACCTCTATCTCAGCTCTCTGTCTGGGCAGAGGGATGAGATAAATCGAGCTTTTACTATGCAGCCAATACTTATTAGGTTTATTTATGGTAAAAAGTAAAAATCAGGATATTTGAAAACAGAGACTGCTTAAACTGAATTATACAGAACACTAACTGTAAAATGTTGTTTATATAGCTTAACCACATCTTGACATAAAGAAATAATATATATTTATATATTGTTTTAATTTTGTGATTTTTATTTTCATTTTTTTAGCTACTACATCTGTTCATCATCTTACTGCTGATGTACGAAGGACAAATGTTATTTTAGATGACTTCAACATGGCACGTCTCACTTCATATAACTATCCAGCCAAGAGACTAACAGAAGATCCCACAGATAAAATATGTCCAAACAAGACACACCAAAACAACAACAATAATCCTTTAAGGGTTCTCAGCCTGACCTCATAATGTCTGTGGAAGCTCTTAATGTGTGTAAAAATGATTCAGGTCAGTACACTAACACTCACAACTTCCCTGCACACAGGCGCACAAAACACCCTGCGGCAGCAATGACAATACACAATACCCCAGATGACCTACTATGACCACCATCACTTAATCCTCCCTCCCGGATGCATGGTTGAATGCACATAAACACACATGCAGAGAGACGGAGAGCGAAAAGAAGACACAGTGGTCTGACCTCTCGGTCCATTAGTGTGTTGGTCTCTCTTATTATAAAAATCAGAAATCCCCTCTAAAGTCTTTCAGCTTCACTCAGACCTCCCCAGGCTAGAAAGACAGTGTCATTTTGTTTTAACAGCTTTTGGGCAGAGTGACCACCTGTTCAAGAAACTACAACCACCAGCAATTCTTGAAATATGAGGACCCTACAGGGTTAATGATTTCACACATTTCTGCTTATTTTAGTGAATAAACGTGTCACCTTACAGGGATAACGCCTCTTATCTATCCTGCACAATAAATTTCCTATGAGACAACTTTCTCACCCTGTACTCTTTAACCTAATGAGAACAAAAGTGAACTTGTATCGCCCATAAGGCTTTTTTAATGAAACGGTACTGCAAAGAAATAAACCCAACACCACAAAATTAAAAAGTCTGAACTAGTTTGGAATGCCCTCCCTCAATGGGTCCACATATAAATACTTAATCAACTTAACTTACCCAGCAATGATTATTCATTGTATAATCATTACGGCTGATTGTCCTCAAAATGATGTCACTTTTATTGTGTAGCTTTATGAGCTATCTGCACTTGAAGGTCAAAGAAGTTAAGTTCAGAAGAAGAAGGACTTAATTCATGAACTGATTTTATTTATGATCTTATTCGAGTGTTCTGCGATTGATATTGATATTAAAAAGTAGACAAAATTGAACAAAAACGCTAGAGGTGGAGATCACCTTAACTACACCTTACTACTACTACTACGTTTCTGCCATGCTTTAAGGAATTATGTTCTGCTTTAATCTTTAATAAAACAATAAAAAGAAGGTCAGGGAACTAATAATTATTTCCACTTAAAATCGCTTTATCAGAACTAAAGTTGGATATCATGGCTTCACTACATTTGTGTTGTCATATAAACAAGAAAAAACTGGGCCCAGAGGGAGAAAAAAAGAAGGTGAAATAATTACAGGGCAGTTATAGTTTCAGCAAAAGTGGGAACATTTTGTATTCATTTAAATTTTCACCTTTTTGCCTTGTAGTTCTACACTACACGCCAAATAAACACTGAAATGCTTGGGCGGTCATTTGAAGCTCAACTCTACTGGTTATACAACAGTGTGAGGATGTCAGTTTCATTCAAAATATAATGTGTTTATCCTTGTTCTTCCTCCACACAGATAAACTCTGATCCATCAGCCGCATTTCTAAAAATCTTTCCTCAATACAGTGTGTGCGCATTTTTGTGCATATGCGCTTATGTGTGCAGTGCCCGGGGATTAACTCCACACCATTTAAAACCATCTGATAATCTATTACCATGGCAAAAACCTGGTAAAAACCTGGCATTTAGACTCAGTGCGCACCAACACACATTTCTTCCAACGCCATGCACAACGGCAATAATGTTTTCTCTAATGCTCTTAAAACAGAAACAATTTCCATTTAACAAACCTCTATGGGAATAAAGGGCAGACCAGAGGAAAAACACAATAATAAACTGATTAAAGCTGGAGTAAGCAAAATGTTTTTTGGTGTCATTGGACCAAAGAAATACTTATAAACCTTTCAGCATACTGTGGGAAATAAATTCCTCCACCTCCCCTCCACTCTGATTTCATGCTTTATAAAGACTGGCTTGTAACAAGAGACTTTGGCCATTCACAGCTGGTCCCTTTAGATCAGATCAGAGTAGTTTAAAAAAAAAGAAGTATGTAATGGGAATAAGAGCTTCATTGGATTCATGTGAGGATTTTCAGCTGGGAAAGTGGGATTTTAATTCCATGTGAATTCCGGAGTCAGCAATGACTCACTTTAAAACAGAAGTGAATGAAGTATGTGAATGTGTCCGTGCTTGTCTGGTGGGAGGAGGCTAGAAATAAATGGGAGAGCTGCGAGAGCTGCAGTCCCGCTCAGATTTATGCCAAACCCTTAAAGGGGACCTATTACACTCTAAGACTTTACTCTCTGACTCTACTACAGCAACATTACATTGTTCAAAATCCAAAAATTCTTTATTTCCGTTATGCTGGGACCTGGCACACCCCCTTCGTTCATCTGTTCTTACACTGCAGTATGAACTATTCTGATGCAATGAGATCAGCTAAGTAGATCTGAAGCTCCTATTCCTTGAGGACCACCCTCTTTTCAAGCCAACTTTCTTCTGACTGGCTGCCCAGGAGTTGCAGGATTTCTTTTTCTGACAAAATATTTTGGAAATATTTTTATCACTATTAGTTAAATTACGATACTGTTAAGGTTAAATTGGTTCTTACGTTTAGCTGCCAGCCTCAGACACTGTGTCTTTGTTTCCTGTGGAGAAAGACAGAAGGAAGAAACCTTAGTCCCACTCAACACACTTCAGCACGACCCATGCTATTGCACTAAACTTTTAATATTAAATACTGTACATAATGAATGTACAGAAGCTCTAACATAATTTAAGTCTATTAGTGTGCATTTTTGAACCTTATTCAAAAAAATAAAAAGCCTACCCTCTCTGTACTGCTGACAGCTTGAAGATAAATGTTGTAGTTTTTTCTTGGAGCCAGGGGTGGATTCCAGAAACCCTGAGGATAAGAAAGAAGCATCAGTTCACCCATATCTACAATACATTTACAGATTTTCAACGAGCAATTTTACTAGTATTGCATATAATTTCCATGAACTTTAAGTCGTATCATTTTTAAAAATAAAACCTGCATAGCAACAACTACCTTCTGGTTCCAGTGACTGTGTTGTGCTGCTGCTTACTTCTGTATTTCAGAATTCAAACTAGATTTCTCTTTGACAAATACATCTTTTCAATGGATTACATACATACAGTTTTGTTCAGTGATAAAAAAAAACTTGCCTGATACGTCTTGTTGTCTCCCACAGTAAAGGGAAGTGGTTCAGGCAGGTTGCTGGGGGACAGCTGGGCAGCATAATAATATGGGGATCCACCACTAGATGCACTGTGGTAAGAAACTGGGACCTGGAGAAGATGAAAATATGTCTATAAATATAACTTCAATTAAATTTAAATAAAAAGAATGGTGTTAACAGCAGCATTCCAAAAATCAACTGAAAGGGCATGGGCTTTAAAACATTCATAAAGAGGATTAATAATCACCTGATAACAGTCGGATGAAGCCTGACGGCGTGTCCGCTGAGGATTCACTTCTTCCACCACAATCTGGTACGCACTGTAGACATAGAGACAATATGAGTACAGATGTAATTTGAGTTGTTATTATTTCACTAACAAACACATGTGTGAAAAGCCTTTGACTGCTTTTATCATGTGATCAATCCAGTTTAACAGATAACAGAAGTGCTGTACCTTATGGGTGCGCCCTTAGCCTGGGCAGGTTTGAGCAGGACAGTGATAGTTGTCGCAGTTTCATTCAAGAAGGCCTCTTGACCATCATACTCGTCTATTGTTGGAGCTGAAAAGAGAATATAAGGCAGCATAAGTGTAGCTCCAACCTCTTGCTGTTTAAGTTGTGACATTTAAAAAAGTCTTTGAGTCAACAGCACATATTAAAATGTATTTTTCTACCTGAAATATTAGTTGTCACATTAAGCGTGGTTGCAGGACCAAACCCTTTAGAGGTTGATGCTCGTATAGACAGCTGGTATGTGACTCCTGGGTGGAGCTGAGAAAACATATGATGGGAGGCGTTTGAAGGCAGCGACACTGTGAGCCCTGGTCGTTGCAGAGGCACCGAAGGGTCAAACGAACGCACGCCACTGTAGCTGATCTGAGTTGACAGAGACAGAGAAACCATTTTTTATTTGTTTATTTAAAAAAAAAAATTCCAAAGGTTTGTTGTGTTAAGTTTGGCTACTACAACAGCTGCTAATGAAAGTACCTCATACTGTATAATGACTCCATTGGGTTCAGTTGGTTCCTTCCAGGAAAGACTTATTGTTTCTTCAGATGGAGAAGCTTTAAGCGACTGACTGGGAACTGGACCAGGAACTGTTAACACACACACACACACACAAATTCATGCAGTTATAATAAAATCAACAGTATAATATTCTGCAAATGTGAAACCAACTGCTAAATAAAAATATACAGATTGAGAACAGGCAGCAGTGACTTTCCCAACACATGCAGAAACGAGTTACGGGTATTCAAAACACCCTTTGTGCAAAACTCCATCCCTTATTGAAAAATGTAGTATAGAAAAAAATACATAAACATAGATAAAAACGTTTGAAATGGGGAAGAGAATAAAAAGAGAAGGTGTGATATGTGTATCGTACCATCTTCATCAGTTTGTATGATGGTCTCATCACTCTCTTTCCGTCCCTCCGGATTAGTGAGTATCATTTTCAGGCTGACGTTGGTGTAGGGTGGCAGGTTCCCCACCAGGTGGCGTGGTGCTGAGAACAAAAACAAGAAAAACATAAACAGCCTGCAGAATAAAATTTCATGACATTTATTATGTATTTAGGATCAAAACCAGTTTTTCTCACTGATTAATCTCCTGCTGATTTCATAACGGATTTTATAACGTTGTAAAACAGTCAAATAGAAAAAAAGCTCAAAGTGTTTTTAAATGTATTGTTAGGTGTGACTAATAATGTGAGAGCTAAAGGCAGTTTACAGTGAAAGCAAGCAAGTGGTAAAGCCTCATATCTCACACGAAGGAACAAGAGAGCTGCTGTCATCTGTCTTGAACCTAAATATGTAATTGATTATGCAAATATTGGCTATCACATTTCTGTCAGTCAGCTACTACATTTATTGACTAATGGATCAATAGCTGAGCAGGTCAAACTGAGTGTATGAGAGACGTGACTTCAACCAATAATTAATTATTCGTTTTCAGGGAATGATTCAAATTACTGTACCTACAACCTATGTCTATTCCAATATTCTTCAACACCAGTGCTTCTTATATTAAGGCTGGCTTTAAAATGAATTGGTTGTCGATACTTCAGTCAAGCTTACTGTCAATAAATGATCCACTCAAATTTGAAATATCGCCGAAGTGAGAGACCTTTTTATTATCCTAAATTTCAGCATTTTTAGGGCTGTTACTTTATCAAGTGCTTAGTCTTTTTGTACTTCTTTACTCACGTCACACTGAATAAAAAGCAATGTAACACTAGAAAACACCACGCTTAAAACCCACAGTAGCACCTTTAAGGTAGGACGAAAAGTAAGTAGTACCTTTAGGGTCCATGTCCAAACAGTCAGCTTTGCTACGATTGTTGGCAGTCATGTAATGGTAACAGATGGTAACATTAAAGGTGTGACAGCGGGTGATGTTGTAACCCAGCGATTCCCAGTCCACTGCGATCAAACGTGACCTGGTCTCAGCAATCTTCAACCTCTTAGGAGTTCGCATAGGTTCTACAAAAGAAGAGAAGAAAGAAGGTTATATCTGATTTGTGTCGCCTTAAACATGTTGATAATATAGTGACATATCAAACTGCTAATGTTAGAAGTTGCAACTCTATATTTTTTCTTCTATCACTGCAACACTCTAATCGCATCCACAGGTAGGACAAAAAACAAAACAAAAAAACTATTATGCTTTAAGCAATTAACATGTGAGGAAGCTTTTGAACTATTGAATTTTCATGCATTGTGAGTATGAAGTAATTATGCTGCCAAAATGACCAAGAGCTCTGTGTCAACATTTTCCCTCACTGGATTTTACAAAAACCTATTGCTTCTCCACCCTTGTCATTCAACTATTTCTCAAAAGCAATAACTTCCATAAGGACACGTCTTTTTTTTCCATCTTTTATGTGTATTCAGACTGTTATTGTCAATATAATCAACTTTCTCTCCTCGCTGCCCAGGGCTTTAATTACCTTAACTGGCTCATTTAGCTGGATCAATAATCCCACAGTGCCTAGACACTATTACACACACACACACACACACACACACACACACACACACACACACACACACACACACACACATATACATATATATATATATATATATATATATATATATATATATATTTTTAAAT
>VURO01014393.1:45249-57533 GCA_015108175.1 Pelvicachromis taeniatus | reverse complement strand
GCAATGCCCTAAAAGGATGACACTGCACTTTTACGTTTTTCTGGTTGTTAGGAGCTATGTAATGTCTTCTCTTAAGATCCAGAAGATTTGCTAGGCAAAACTGTTCCTTGCTGTACGATACACAACTTAATTACTGTTTTATTTGCATGTGTTATCTGCAAAGGCCCCCAAAAAACAAGCTTAAATACGAGCCTTTTGTCTTCACACCATCGATCATAACCAAACCACAAACAATCTTATTCATGCATGCAATCATCATTCACTCGATCATTCGGAGTAAAACAGTCTTTTTCTGAAGGCCGATCCTCATTTGCATGTTTTCGTCTGTAATCTGAAATCTTTAGTAGGGTAGGTGGTCATGTCGGTTCATTTGATGTTGACGTGATTTGTGTTCTCCATACCCCTCGTCCTGTCTCCTCGACAAAACATCCACCCAGTGCTTGAGTACAGAGATAAACTGTTCACTCACTCAAACCAAAAGCCTGCCAGTAAGGAGAAAATCCCCAATCAAGGTATAGTGATATTGTTCCTTCTCTCCTCTGCCGGCACTCTTAACAGCACCTTGTCTTTTTTAACACTCTAACCTACACAAATGCTCACTAACCGCGCCAAGCACCACAGTGCACTGTGCTGCAAACCCCTCACAAAGACCTTCTGGGATGCAGTGCTAATCTTCACTGACTTTGTGGGCGCTCCTCTGGGAGCTGTGGTTTTTCACAAACCCAAGCGGTGGCTCTAATGTGGTCTTTTCCATTGTTAATGTGTTGGCTCAGCAGGACTAACTGTGGTCAGTCAGCGGCGAGTTAAGACTTGGGGGGGGTGAGCTGTTTGTCATGGCACAACAAGTCATGAATCACACAAAATGAGGCCCCTGCGATCCTGCAGTGTAATAAAGACAGCTCGAATATTGCTCGAATATTCTGTAAGCCTGACTTAGAGGGAGTGGGATTCAGCTGACGAGGTAAAGATCTCAGATACAAATTCTTAGATAGCTTGCGTGTTTAGACAAGTTGTGTGTGAGCAACTAGTTAGGTGTAGTTTTAATTGGAATAAGGTACGCTTATTGAGAATAAATATGGAATTAATGGTGGTTTTTATACTTTTCTCTCAAAAGCTTTCATGTGGAATATAACATAGCAGGGGTGTCAAACATAAGGTGCAGGGGTCAAATTTGCCCCAGCACAGAATCCAATCCAGCCCATTGAATGGCTTTGAAAAATTATCATTTGGTTTTTGTCACAATGGGTCCATATTAAACAAAAAGAAGGCATTTTCTGTGAATTAACAAAAGGTTTCTGTTTTATAATTAGAGGGCTTTCTGGGACCTACCAGAAGTTTTTTGGTAATTTTGGACGTTTATTTCTTAGTAAATAAATAAGCGCTCACTTACTACAGCAGCATTTCTTTACCACGCTGAAATGTACTGTTGAACTCACAGTTATTTTATCTTACATTAAGATATCTCAAGGATTAAATGTGTAGTCAAACTTGTTTACACTGAAAGCAAGCGGAATTTCACAGGTCTGACCCACTTTAGGTCAAAGTAAGTGGCCCACAGTCTAAAGCGAGTTTGACATCCCTGCTTACAAACACCTGGAAATGCAGTGGCTAATATTTTGGGCGTAGCGCTGTAGCCGGTGCATATTCGGCTTCCTATTTCAAACCCCGATTGTTATTTTCAAACATGTAAAATAAACAAAATCAAATTAAAGCTAAATCATTTGGTCAGTGGAGCTCAGACTTTTCTAGGCTCTTGCTTGCAGATGAAAACACACAATCCGTTTACAGGGTTTAGAACTGAACATCTGGGCTGGATTCATTCATTTAGTAATGTTTAGTAGTATTTACTCAGATTTAGGGGGCTGCTTTAGATTAGGGTGTCTTTTAAAATTTCCATCACCTCCTGTCTGCTGGTCAAATCTGTGCTTGTTGTTCTGGGCAACCAGAGGCACAACGAGCTAGCCGTGTCAAAGGACAAGAGCAGAACGTTTTTGTTATGTTTCTTCTTAAGCCTGTAAAAATAATCATCTAGAATTACAGTTCTAACTTTGGGCAAAGCTTATTTAACTGCAGCTGAATGAGGAGACATTTTTAAGATCGGTGATCAAAAAGAAACTAGCTTTTATTTTTTCATTAATTTAATTTAAAGAAAGTTGCACATTTTATTTTATTTTTACCTGCCAAGCAGACTATCTGGAAACTGTTACATTTCACAAGTGACCACCCCTGCACTGCGGATGACGTGGTTTGATTTCCTGTTTATCTCTCAATCATAAAAGGTCTAACCAACAGTCAGCAGGTATGTCAGTCAGGTGGGAACAGTTACATTGTTGATCTTCTCTGCAGGAAAAGAAAACAGACAGCTTGCGTTCAGTTTTCAGTGTAAGCTTTAATTACGAAGCCTGTGGGTTTAAACGTGCTGAAACTTAACCAATTTATGCTCTTGTATAATTGACCTGGCTACAGCAGCTGACAGTTGTGGTTCGATAACCCCGCAAGTGCACCTGAAAAAGGCCTGAAACTGATTACTGTGAAAAATCACGTCCTTCTGGCAGTGATTCATGCTGCTTGGACGGCGTTGCATGCTGGGTTTTCAGAGAAACACCATCTAGACTTGTTGACTTGCTAAAAATTCCAGCAACTTCTGCTTCTAATATCCCAGCACATCCGACTCTCCGAGCAGTCGCTTTGTTCGTGGACTGAAGGAATGAAGGTGTTTACATAATCCCCATTGTACTGCTGTGCATGTAAACGTAGCTCGCATGTCATGCGCTGTTCATCATTCGGTCTTAGTTTGTTTGACAGCATGTGTACATCTCTGGCATTCGAAACTAGTCGGCTCATGCGTGTGTGTGTGTGTGTGACTTCTGTTCGCGTGTGTGTTTGCAGGCATGTGGGCCAGTCTGCGCTCCAGCAGCAGACTCAGTCAGCATCCGCTGGCAACCGACGTGGGTGCCAGACTAGCAGGGAAGGATCTGGCACCCCCTGCAGGGAGCCACAGTCTGCAGGCTCAACTCCTCAAACATCAAGCAGCCCTTTACGTCTTTGGGGAAAAGTCTCATCTAAGGGTGAGAATGCAAACAACGCTGCTGGAGACTGAGAGGACATGTTTGCTATGAGTTGTTGTAATATATCGTTATAAATTTGCACTCAGTGGCCTCTTTATGGGGTACACCTGCACAACCTTCAGCACAGCCTTGTGCAATCCCCGTGCATCTGTTCTTCCATTAGTTTTTGAAACCTATAATGTTTCTTACACTGTCGTATGTGTTAAATTATGTTTTATTGGTGGTGGTGTAGTCGATGTGTAAAATGGGTATAATGAAGTCCAGTAGAAGGCCACTTTTAGCCCAGACGCAGATAAGATTTCTGAGTCAACAAATTAATGTTGTAAACTCTGTAGAGGTGGAGTCGATGGATGTGACGTACACCATCACTGAACCATTTTTCACCTGTGATGCCACAAGTCTTTGTCAATCGTGTTCGTGGCCAATGATCAGAGATTTTGACCATTTTCTTATTGGGGATCGTGAAATTGAGCTCATGGCTCATTGTCAGGTTGTACTGTTTATAAGATTTAGGGGGAGCTGCAGTCACACTGAAGTCACCCGGATGAGTGATGAACAGTCTCTCATTGAAAACGCTGCGTTCATATGAACAGATTAACTTTCCTTACCTGGATTATTGAGCGTGCATCAAGACTCAGGTTTTCTACCTCATAAACCTAATCCATAGGTTTTAGTAATCACATTAATTAATGCTCTGAGCCTACAGTAACTAAACCGTCATTCATTTTAATGGTAATACCTGTTTTTGCCTACTATTTCAAGCCATTTCTTCTGCTCTAAAATGGGTCTGGATTTGTTAAACATCGCCGTTTAGAGTTCTCAGGTCAGGTTGTGTTGCACAGGAATAATTTGATGTATCAAAGCATAAATGTGGGTTTAATTCATGTGGAATTACATTGAGAAAGTCAAATACTAGCACATCTGCTCAAACAGTTTGTGTTTTAACTCGCAGAAACACTAAATCTCATACATTTATTCAGTTTTCACTTTCTTTTAATCCAAGTGTGCTGATTCAGTGAAATAGTACCTCTGCTGGAGTGACTCAATCAGTTTACCAAAAGCGTACAATTACACAGATTCACCTGTGCCAGTACACCTTGTAATACGAAGCCTCTGATAGGTGTGTTATAGTTTTGGCGTCTGAAAGTCTGCTGGTGTTGTTTTTGGGTCCAAATGACGTAAATTTTGTCATCAGACTGTGAGCGCGAGGCTCCGTGCAGACTTCACAGATCTGTAACAAGAATGACTTCTCGCCCATGGAGTGCGCAGCTACCCGTATCCTTGTCTGCAATCTCCGCTTGACTAGCTGTTCTTTCATCCATAAGACACAAGTAGAGTGACTTCTAATCTGCGGGAGAAGCCACTGACGTCAGCACTGCTCCCCTCCTTTAACAGTTACGGCATGCAAGAGGTTGAAGGCAAGTCTATAAATGTGAGGCGAACACCACCACAGTGCAGGACAGTGCACGAGTGCATCACAGAGAAAAATTTGTTTCTGTATTTTTCATTCGCGCATCTACAAATGAGTTGGAGAAAAATATTTCACACACCATTGAAGCATGCCGAGGAGCCGTGTCGACTACAAACATATTGCACGAATCACAGTTTTATCATTCTTATTTATTACACACTGGGCTGTGCTCAGCACCTCAGTTCATCCACAAGCCATTTTATTTCTTTTCACTTTGATATAAAGGCAGCGTTTTTAGTGGCGTGCAGTATCTGTTTATGGTACCTCGTTGCGCACGCTGTTGTATTTTTCTCTTAGTTGAAATTTACATTCCTCCGTCTGCAGGGCCTCAGAGTGGACTCCTCTCTGAACTGTGAGCTGGTGCCTGTGGACTTTGCAGACACACGGCAGGTGAAAACTGCTTTTAAAAAACTGCTGAGGGCCTGCGCTCCCAGCGCCACCTCGTCTGACTCAGAGGACTCCTTCCTCAAAGCCTTGGAAGACTCCGAATGGATCCAGCAGGTAATCAAACACACAAAGCATACCATTTGTATGATCTGTGAACAGACAGTGTTCAGGTCCAGAAACCGTCTGATCTAACTGAGGAGTCTGACTCTTAAAAGTGTGTGAGAATCGGTCCGCTCTTTCTCTTCATCCTGTGTGTCAGATTTACATAATGGATAAATTATGTGAATCTTCTCTCATCCATTTTCCCAAGAGAAACAGATTTACAGTGATGCAGTGAGAGGAGACCCCTTATCTTGTTGTTTATCTGATTGACCCCCAGCGGCCTTAAATTGAACATATTCCACACGGTTAAAAAAAAAAAAAAAAAAGAAGGCCGTCTACTGGCAGACCAAACATGGCTGTATATGCACGGAGAGGATAAATGTTGGGTCTGTGTTTAGTTTATTTGTTCACATGCACATGTGTTGACCTCCCGCAGATTCAGAAGATCCTGCAGCTGGCGCTGTTTCTGGTGGAGCTTATGGACAGTGGCTCATCTGTTCTGCTCAGCCTGGAGGACGGTTGGGACATCACCACACAAGTGAGAAAAATGCACTAACACCATTCATAAAAAGTACATAAGGAAAATGGACAGATGTGAAGAGGGGCAAAATATCCAGAGGGAGGTTTAAAACGGTACAAGATTTGTCCTTTAGGTGTTTTTCCACAGATATCGATTTTCTAGATACAAGCTCGAGTTTATATCAAAGTTTAATTACTAACAGAAAATAAGTGACTTTTTATATTATTATGAGTAACTGTTAACAATTGCTTTCAAGTGTAGTGGTTTACATATTTGCCCAACCAGTGAAAGATCTCCATCAGGAAGGGCATCTGGGGTAAAAACTCTCATTATCAGTCCTCATATGCGCTAAAGTGGAGACGAAGTGTTCAGCGAGGATGAAAAGAAACCCATAAAAATGCAAACTCCTGGTGTAAAAAGGCTCCAGATGCAGCCACACAGTCATTCAACCCCTAAACACAGGGCAAGGATTTTGAATGCCACCAGCCCTTCTGAAATCACATCAAACTAGAGACCATTCAAAAGTACTAATAATAGTCTTTATTCATATTCTGAATGGTCTCAATTTTATTTAGCACTTTTCTACTCTACCTGACTTCTGTGCTATTAATCAGTGTGTTTTGCAATAGTACGCCAATATTGTTACTTTGACGATGAACAAAGTGCTTCAGAGCTTTGAGTCTCCTTTTTTAAAAGAGGCTAAATGTGAGGGGGCGGAGAGGGTACCTCTGAACTTCTTATGTATCTCCTGTTGTCATGCTAGACACACAAATTAAGACTGAAAGCAAAAACACGTTTTGTAACATTTAAATGTGATTTTTGGATGTTGAGCACATTTTTAGGGATTCCCCACGGACACCCACGGCATCCGTTCAGACGGCACCTGCTTCTTCTGGCCGTTTCAGTCAGTTTTACTCACTGGTGGACCCGACTGTGTAGATAAAGTGAAAATGTTTGAAGTCTCGAGACCTTATGTCATTGATTTGTGCTGATTTCATTCATGAAAACTCATAGTTTGGATTTTTAGGAAAGAAAAAAAGTCTGTTTAGATCCTGATCAATTCTCAGTGTCCGTTCGCTGCTAAACTCTGCTTTTCTTCACATGTTTGCTCTCTGAGCTCACATTTTCCATGCTGACCTGCTAAAGTGCACATGTATGTGTTGCAAGTGTGTGTCCCTCAGATGTGTTTATGGGGTTTGTGCAGCCCTGAGCTGCTGTTTAAAAGTATAATTTGTGGATCCCTTATGTGGGGCACGTGTTCGGCCCAGAGCATCTTTCTCCACGGGCCACTGGCTCCAACTCGCCAGGTCCAGATTGACCCACACAGGCAAATGGGCTCCATATGCTCTGGCTCTCCTGTCATGGACCATAGACACCCAGCAGGCAGGATGCAGAACCGTCCTCGCTGAATCTCTGAATGCTTTTTTTTTCCTGTTTCTTCTTCCTGTCTTCTGCCGTTATGCCTTTACGGCAGAAGACATTCTCATTCCACGCTCGCTTTTTGAATCCACTCTTCATTCTGCTGCAGGGGGGCTCATTTTCATTGCTGGGTTGCAGGGGGCTTTTTCTACCACTCAGGGTTGGATGTTCTTGTAAACCCACGGGGAAACCATGAACTGTTTTTCCCGCTCATTCCACACGCGTCAGGGCTCATTAGCCGTGTTGGAGGAGACGCGGGCAGGGAAGCGGGCCAACCAGATTGCATGTGTAGACGAGCTCACTCCACAAAACACCAGTTGAGAATCGTTTAAGTGTGCCTGAAGCTCCAGCATTATATAAATGTTATTGATAGCAGATGATCATTTTAACATTGCACTGTCAGATGAAGGGTCATTTTTAGATGGCGTTTTGCTTTTTTAGGGGGGGATAGAAAGCAAAATCATGCCATCCAGATTTTTTTAAAGTGCAACCATCCATGACAAGTAAAGAAACCATAAAGATATGCACAGATGTGGTGGAACAGCTGCCACTTTCCTTTAGTCCTAAGATGTTTCAACAGCTTATTTATCAAAATGTCAGGGTTTTAAACTTATATATGATAAAAATATGAAATAAAAGTAGGTCTGCGTTGTAGATTGGTTGGTACTGGCAAATCAGGCACAGTATTAAAACCATCAGGCGCCACTTCATGCCACCACAACAACCCAGAGTTAAAGGTGGGATCACTACTTAGACCTCCTTTATTAGTGTCTGTGCTGAGGCGCAGTGTCCTGCTATAGCAGAGGCTGCAGTCATTGGGGAGGATGTCGTTGTGAGAGGTTAAAGCAACATACTAGTGAATGAGGGTTGGTGTTCCTCAGCTGATCAGTCTGTCTTTTATCAAATACAATAAACAGTAGAATTCTGAACTGTTGAGCATTCGTAGTTCTACCTTGCTGGTGCTGGGTTGGACTTCCTTTTACCTTCAGAGGTGCCTTAATTATTCATGCCATAGATTTAACAAGGTGCTGGAAACATTCCTCAGAGATATTGGTCCATATTGACATGATAGCGTGACACACTTCCTGCAGATTTATCAGCTGCACATCCATCCTGCTTGCACCAAGGGACCAAAGTGTGCTAAGAAAATTTCCTCCACACCATTGCACTGCCAGCCTGAAGGCAAGGCAGAATGGATGTGTGCTTTCATGTTTTTACTGCAAAATTCAGACCCAGTCAAGACATCACATCAGGTCATGTTTTTCCAGTCTGAACTGTAGCTTTAGTTTCCTGGTCTTATCTGAGAGGAGCGGCACCCGGTGTGGTCTTCTGATGCTGTAGCCCATCCACTTCAAAGTGCAAGGTGTTGTTTAAAAAAAATGACCTTCTGCTTGCCTTTGTTGTAACAAGCAGTTATTTGAGTTACTGTAGATTGTCACACTTCCACTTACTGAATATTTTTCTCCTTTTGGGACAATTCTTTGTAAACCCTTGAACTGGTCGTTTGGGAAAAATCGCAGTAGATCATCAGTTTCTGAAATTCTCAGACCAACAGTAAAAACTACGCTGCCCTGAGTCATTTAAAATCACCTTTCTCCCCATTCTGATGCTCAGTTTGAACGTCACCAGGTCATCTTGACTACCTGCCTAAATTCCCTGAGTTGCTGCCACGTGATTGGCTGATGAGATACCTATATCTTCTAATAGTGGCCTGTCTCTTATTGATGCCCGTTTCTAATAAACACCGATTTGAAAACATGTCACGACAAATAGACGCCGGTCTCCAATAGTAGCTGGGTCACCTTCGACCCGGAAGTCCCTCCACGCTGTCGTCGGTCCTCCCGCATCTCATCACTCGGCCAGCTGTTTCCATCATCTACAACCAGCGGCATTTAAGCTGGATGCGGTGACCGTGGAAGTGGGATTATTACACTGAACTGGAACTGTTGGCTAGCCAACCTGCTAACTGTGATTTTCTAGTGTTTTTACGTCCTCTCCTCGGGCGACGCTGGAGGAGACACGGGAGCAAAGTAGGAGCACAATTGGGAACTGCGTTATTTGTGAACTGTTGGAATATGTTTTAGAGCACTGTAAATACGATAAACGCACTGTCTTTTCACCTCAGTCTAAAAACCACGCCTGGGTCCTCTTTCCCTCTCACTTCCGTGACAATTCTGTCTGAGAAGGGAATAAGAGCCGGTCTCCAACAATCGCCGGCCTCTTTTAAACGCCGGGCCGGGCCAAATAATTTTTTGAATAAACGCCGGGGCTACTAATGGAAGATATACGGTATTTGCATCTGAACAGGCAGCTGCACTGGCGCACCTAACAAAGTGATAAATTACATCTGAGAGCGCGGTCAATTTTTCTTACTTACTAAGAAAGGCTAAATGCATCTCAGAAAACTTCTGTAATATTTCATAAAATTTGCTTATTTCCAAATGTTTCCAGAGGAGCAGCTCTGGCTCAGAGGATAGAGCGGGTTGTCTACTAATCCCAGGGTTATCTTGATGTGAACAACATGCTCCTACACTGCAGGGTGTTTGTGTTCATATAAGTTGAACTTGCGTATTGAGGGTTTTTTCTTAGCCAACTCTTCCTTCCCACCTTCTCTCTTCCCCTCTGCAGGTGGTGTCCTTGGTGCAGCTGCTGAGCGATCCTTTCTACCGGACTCTTGAGGGTTTTCAGGTCCTTTTGGAGAAAGAATGGCTGTCTTTCGGCCACAAGTTCAGCCAGAGGAGCAACCTGAGCCCCAGCAGCCAGGGTAGCGGCTTTACACCCATCTTCCTCCAATTCCTGGACTGTGTGCACCAGGTGAGTCTCACTTCTGCCATAGGTACCACAGGTACGCTGAACCCTGAATCATCTCTGCCCCTGCTACGTGACTTCTCTCCACTTTTCCCCTCATGACTGGATGTCATTCATTGCTTCTTCGTGAGCTCATCACATTCCTTAAAAAGTAAAAAGGTGAGCGAGGGGTGAAGGCGAAAGATTTAGCTGTCAATAACGATGCATTGTTTTAGTTTTGCACTTTCCAACACGGGACGTGCAATCACAACATATTGGACGGGGGGGGGAGCGAGCAGCGAGGCTGCTGCACAGATGGTCCATGAGTACAGTGATCAGCATTGAGCTGTATGTACGTGTTCGCGTGTTTCGGCATTTCTTCACATTTTAGTGCGTGTTTACAGCCGCATGTGGAAGATTGCAGTTTTGGGGATTGAGAGTCTCTAGGAAGGCTTGGGTGTGCTTTAGGATTTGGGGGACGTTGGGGGGGGCTCAAGTTAAGAATGAAACTCTCACAGATGATTTCCGGAGAGCCGGGTTTGTTCTGAAATACTAACTTTAGAGAGTGCAGTGGGGTTTTTTTTGTGTCTCCTGGGGTCACACAGGACCGCTCCCATACACTTACATCAACACATAGTTTCTGCATTTGTCTTTTGAAACCGAAGGCTTGGCAGCTAAGACAGTTTGGCAGGAACCCGAGGGTCTGGAGGGCTATAAACGAGGGGTGAAGCAGGGGATTCGGACAAGAGCTCAAAATAGAAGTGCCTCATCTCCAAAACAGCTGTTGTTTTTGCCAGCAGACCCAGGTGGCCTCAAATTTTCAACACCGTGATTGGCCACCTCGCACCGCTGGATGGGAACCGTGGAGCAGCAGTCATGCTGGCTCAGTCTGGATTGTGTCTGGCGGCGATGATATCACTGACCTTTGCCCTCACAGAGGCGGGAGAGGTTCTTTCCTGTTTTGGATGGGACATTTATACACTGGATAGATGTGAAGTCGCAACACGAGGACACGATGCAGCTGTCGCCCACACGCTGACCTCCTTCTAACTGTCTTTATCCATCTTTTCATATCCTTGCAGATTTTGAAGCAGCATCCTCTGGAGTTTGAGTTTAATCAGTATTATCTGAAGTTCCTGGCTTATCATCACATCTCTAACCGCTTCAAGAACTTCCTGTTGGACTCTGACTACGAGCGCTTGGAACACGGTCAGTGTCTTTTAACCTGAGGGGATCTTTTATTTTCTTCTTCTTCTCTAAAAATGCTGTATTACACAGAATTATGGTGGTTTCCTTAACAGTCACAACAATTGTATTAATTTGAAAAGATTGTTGGCCCCTCTTCATCAACACCACTTCTCTGGGTAGCAAGATTCTGGCTTTTCTGTCACTGTAAATAAAGGAAACTCCGACATGAATGCACACAGCTACCCTGGAAGCTGTTACATCAGTCAAAACAGTCATGGCTTCATATCCTCATCAGCTTCTCCGTGTTTTTTGCAGGTTTGTTGTTTGAGGATAAGGGTGATAAGCAGGCCCGGAGAGGCATCTGTATCTGGGATTGCATCAACAGGATGCACCGGAGGAGTCCCATCTTCTTCAACTATCTGTACAGCCCCTCTGAGAATGAAGTGAGTGTTTCTGTCAGCTTTCTGTCCTTCGCCATAACCTATACATCAGGCAGCCACAGCTGATTCGTGCAGCTGTGGTTCCACAGAAAGATATTTAGGAGCCAGAGCCTTCAGCATGAGCATAACATGACTATGAGGACAGCAATGTCACACACCTGCTCTCCTAAACTTCTGTTTGTAAAGGCCTTAAAAGACGACGAGCACCGAGGCCCGGTGTAGGAAACACAAGGCTCAATGTGAACTATGAATCATTTAAAGTATTCGAGGAGGGTCTAGATATATAAGCTGGAAAGCTTTAAAAATATTTGATTAGGCTACTTAAAAATGTTCTCACCTTACTTTACCATGTAAATCTGGGGTGTCACACATACAGTAAGGTCTGGGGGCAAGAATCAGCCCGCTAAAGATTCCAGTTTGACCCACTGGGCAGTCTTAGAAAATGTAAAAGAGGTCATACATTTTGGACTTTTAACTGTATTTTTATTCATTTTGATAAAGATGTTCACCATGGCCATTCATAGTACCACAAATCACTATTAGATAAACAATCAAATGACAGACAGTTCCTGCTTCTTTTTTTCTTTTTTTTTACTGTCTAATATAGAAATGTATGCTTGTTCTAATTGGTTTACATCAAAAACATATATAATTGTAGGACAGTGTATGCAGTGAGCGAGCAGAACTTTTTCTGTCAATTTGCACTTTTATTTCTTACAATTTAAGCCCAAAGAGTCATATTGACATACTTTTCATTATCATGTTTAAAAATAAAAGTTTGTTTTTATTTTTTTTTTTTTTTTTTTTTTTTTTTTTTTTTTTTTTTTTTTTTTTTTTTTTTTTTTTCCCCCCTTCTCTTTTTTTTTTTTTGTTTTTGTGTGTTGGTTGGTGGTGTTTTGGGG
>VURO01014393.1:25693-45229 GCA_015108175.1 Pelvicachromis taeniatus | reverse complement strand
GTGTATGCAGTGAGCGAGCAGAACTTTTTCTGTCAATTTGCACTTTTATTTCTTACAATTTAAGCCCAAAGAGTCATATTGACATACTTTTCATTATCATGTTTAAAAATAAAAGTTTGTTTTTATATAAAGATACTTCAATGGGTTAAAGTGCTTTACACTGACAAAAAGGTGAGTTTCACTGCTCTGACCAATTTAAGATCAAAGTGGGCTGAATGTGAAGTAAAATGAGTTAGGCATCCCTGATGTAAATGATCGGGAAACTTCACCCACTGCAGGATAAATTACTGGTCAGTGATTCCTCTACATCCACGTGGCATCACATGAACATTGGTTAAGGCTTATTTGCCGTATTGGATTGGATCGCAGCCACCAGTTGCTAGGGAACTGTGTGTTCCCTAACGGGTTGGCAACGGTTCCTGGAGCAGGTCATCCAAGGTTAGTGGGTCAATCCCTGGCTGCTCCAGTTTGCATGCCAAAGTATTCTTGGGCAATGTACTGAACCCCGAGTTGCTCCCTATGCATTTATTGGAGTGTGTGTAAATATTAGAAAGTACTTGGATGTAGAAAAAAAGAGTGCTTGTATGAATGTGTTTGTGAATAAGATAAAGCATTGTTAGTGCTCATGTGCTAATAGAAAAGCTCTGCAGAAGAACCAATTCATTTAACACTTTACCATTTACTTTGTCAGCAAACATAAGCAAATCTCCCTCAAATCTCAATTGCTTTGGTTGCTAACAGATTGCCACAGTTGCCTGTAGTGTTTCATGTTTGTCTACCAATACTTGTTAACTACTAGCCGAGCGGTAGTAACATTTGAGCAAGTGCCATGCAACCAAAAAACGGTACATGGAATGGGTTTTGTATAGCACTTTATTCAACTTGCCTCGTTTACTCAAACACTTTTTAAGCCTGAGTGCTTTCTATCTAACAGTCACACTCCACTGAATGCATGTGAGATCAATTTGGGGTTCGGTATGCCCCCAGGAAACCTTTTAATGCAGACTGGAGCAGCAGCCAGGGATCAAACCACCAACTTTCCAATTAGTAGATGACCTGCTCTACCTCCTGAGCCACAGCCACCCCAAATGGAGGTGGTCTCAAACTAAAAGTTGCTCCTCAGTGCTGCAGCCAACGTGTTTTTACTTTGAAGTCAAATGGTCTCCATTCCTAGTTTGTGTCATAGTTTTCATAGTTTCAGTTCAGAAAGCAGCTGGATGGTGTTTGCAGGCAAGTCCGTCACTTCCATGCAAACTAAGATGGCAGCATGGTACAAGAAGCCAAAGCTATCACAAGGAGGCTTTTGCCAGCTGTTTGTTGAATACAAGTTTTTCCCTAGTGACATTCGGTTGCTAAGGGGCTGTAGGGCTGCATGTCTGGTGCTTTAGCAATCGATTTCCCAGCATTTTCTCAGCCACCAGATGCTTGTAGACCAGTCTGTGGTCCTGTGTGACTGGGCCCTTTTCAGTTAATGGAATGATGGAAAATGTTGGAAAGCTATTGTCACGTCTGCAAAACTTTAATCAGTAACTATGACATTGTTGACCAAGAAGCAACTTTAGTTTATATTGTCTTCAGAGACTGAAGTTTGTGTAAATGATGTGACACACTGAGAACTGGCTCAGATCTCCTCACCAAAGAAATCCTCGTCATCTGTAGGTCTGTGGTTACACCACATGCAAACGTAAATATACAAAAAATAAGGTGAGGATTAGTGTTTCAACGTTGAACGGCATTAATAATAAAATTCTGCCGTGTAGCTGACTGAAAACAAATGTTCCAGCCAAATCCTGAGTACTCACAGCAAATCGTTCGCCTGTCCCATCTTGTAGCCTGTGCACTGAACAAACATGTTTACAATAACTTTTCACTGTTAACGTACAAAACACTCAAATCTGCTACACTTGGATGTCTGGGCTTCTCCAAGCAGACTGATTTATTGTCAGAATTTGAGGCTAAAAGACTGAGTTAATTTCATCTGCGGAAAGGGGAACGTTTCTTTGCCGTCACCATCGCCGGGTCAAGGCACCAACGTGAAAGGATCATTTTAATATCACGGCTACCTGAAGCCTGGGCTGCAGTCAGGAGACACCAAAAAAATAGTTCATAGTCCAACATTTTCGCTAATGAAGGTTGATTTTCACACCTGAAATATGTTTACCGTATATCTTCCAATAGTAGCCCCTGCGTTTATTCAAAAAATTATTCGGCCGGCCCAGCATTTAAAAGAGACCGGCGGTTGTTGGAGACCGGCTCTTATTCCCTTCTCAGACAGAATTGTCACGCAAGTGAGAGGGAAAGAGGACCCAGGCGCGGTTTTTAGACTGAGGTGAAAAAACAGCGCGTTTATTTACAGTGCTCCAAAACGTATTCCAACAGTTCACAAATAATGCAGTTCCCAATTGTGCTCCTACTTTGCTCCCGTGTCTCCTTGTCTGTGGTAGCCCAGTGCACAAGTGGTGCTCCCCGAAACTTCTCTCCGCCCGTCTCTCCTCGAGAGGAAGTAAAAGACCAGAAAATCACAGTTAGCAGGTTGGCTAGCCGATAGTTCCAGTTCAGTGTAATAATACCACTTCCACGGTCGCTGCGCATCCAGCTTAAATGCCGCTGGTCATAGATGACGGCTGATTGGAAACACCTGGCCGAGTGATGAGACACGGGAGGACCGACGACTGCATGGAGGGACTTCCAGGTTGAAGGTTGCCCGGCTACTATTCGAGACCGGCGTCTATTTGTCGTGACATGTTTTCAAACCGGGGTTTGAAACGGGCGTCAATAAGAGACAGGCCACTATTCAAACATATACGGTAGTTTAGTTACGTTCACTTTTTGCCCCTGAGCCATAAAAGGCTCATGAGATATTGTCGTCAACCTGCCGGGTAGGCGGGCAGACGACATTGGCGACCCGCATGGACACTCAAGTTTGTCAATGCAATAAGTCGAGAACGAGCCGACATAAGCGTTTCAAATTCATACCATCGGTGTATATACTGAGAGGCTGAGGGACACCGCTCGTGGTTACATTATGTACCTCCATCCTGCTCTCATTGACAGTGACAGGTTAGAGTCTGGGTGTGGATGTCATGTTAATTTGTCATCTTCTCAATGAATAAAACTTTTCAAAGCTACTCTGTTTATAGGGAAAAATGCATACAGGTGTATTCAAGTGTCTACACCTGGAATACAGTGTCTTGAAAAGAGAAGAATCGCTCCTCCTCCCAGAGTATTGGTCAAAATTTAATCAAGCTTGTACACAATGATCATCTAATGGGTCTTCATTCAAAATGTGCTACTTCCTTTTACAATCAGTTTCAAAAGAAGCTGCTCCTCCCGCTGGGGATAAGCTGTTAATTTGCATGCATCTTGAGTCTGATGAGCTGGTTTTGCGTTTTTGGTCCTCTTTTGCTTCCTGTGCTTGGTCTGAAAGTCTGTCAGAAACAAACGACATCAGGGTTTCATTTAAATTCAAAGTGAAAACATTTCTTTGTTTCTTTGTCTTTCTTTTGTTTTATTTTGCTTTCTCGCCAAAGTTCTGGACCAGATGAGATAAAGTTCAGCAAAGAATTTGTTTCAGACATTTTTTAAATACAAATCTTGGAAACTGACTTTTAACTAATCTCTAAAGAATAACTTAATAATCGACCAAGAACTTGGTTATAGTGGCCAAGATGAGTTTGGAGTTGACACTTATTAACTACAGAGACTGAACAGTCAGATTATTTTGTTTATCATTTGCCGATTATGATCTGAAGTTGAGTGTCATCATAGGAAAGCACCAAGGAGACAGTCATTATGTTGCCACAGTAGATTGTTGCTTCCCAGGGTCAGCATACTGTTGCTTATTCAGACTTCATACAAACTGAAATGAATAACAGAGGACACAAGTCCAGTTCTAGCAGCGCTGTTTTGGCTCCAAGTATCCTACAGAGCTGATTTAAAAATCCTCCCGCATGTATATAAAATCCTAAATGGTCTTGAACCATCTTTTATCTCTGAAACTCATCACTTCACATCCTGACTCACACTCTTAGATCCTGCCGCGCTAATCTATCAGATATTCAGCATTCGTCATGGAGAAAAACTGGTGATGCAACTTTCCCAGTTTATGCTGGGATCGAACGACCAAACGTCCGATTAGTACCCAACCCTACAGACAAACTATACAAATAAAATTGAATTAGATTAAATTCTCCTTGTCTGTGTTCCAGGTGATCCTGAAGCCTTCTATCAGCATCCTCAGCCTGAATAAATGGGACTTCTTCACAGAGGAGACCCTGTCGACTGGGCCGTGTTACGACTGGAGGACGATGGCTGTGAGGATGGAGAGCTCGGAGGAGCTGGACACCATCTCCAACAGCAAGAGGAGGATTGTCTGGCCGTGTTACAGCAGCGTGAGCCGCGCCCAGCCGGACGCCATCACCAAGCTTCTCACTGTAAGTGACCCAAAGCTCGAGTCCAGCTTTTATTTAAAATTTTTGTTCAGTGTGTCATTTTGTTGGCAACTTTTCTCGCCTATTGTTTGTGCTGCAGGACATTGAGAGGCTAGAGAGCGAGTTTAACCAGGCCCCGGAAAAATGGCAGACGACTCTGGAAAGAGTCAAAATGAGCATTCAGGAGGACCTCAAGCAAGAGGGAAATGTGCGTGCTGGAGGAGTCTTTATGACATGTTATGATAAAAATAGAAGGGCAGTCATATGCTTTGCATTTGTTTAATTGTATGAAATATTTCTTGTCTTTTTTGTCCGTGTGTAGCTCTGTAAGGATTCGCTGTCCATCTCAGGCCTCATTTCCACACCTAGCCTGCAGGCCTTCCAGCGGCGCTCCATGCTGCACCTGCCAGACAGCGCTCTGGTAGAGGACCACAGCACCACCGCATCCAATGGGATCAACCGCCGCGCCGCAACACTTTACAACCAGTTCATCCCCAAGAGCGAGGAGAACAGGTGGGTCGTGAACATCCTGATTTCCGGAACAAATTAGAAGTCCACATTTGTTTCACTGACAAGCTGTTGCCGAGGGGCCAGTCCAGTTTTGGAAAATGAGTCAGCGCTCTGGTACGCTGTGTGTCATGTTTTGTGAGAATTGTCTGTACTCTATTAAACTCCGGGTGTGTAATTTTACAATTACTGTGAGGTTAAAGTACAGTCTATTGGCTCCAATATCTGGATGGCTTCCTGAGGTGGACACACGGTCATTAAAATCTACTTTATGTTTAAAAGAAAAAAAAAAGTATATTTTCGTGATTCAAATTCCAAATAATGTTTGGACAGGCTACAGTTCTAACAGATGAAGCAAGTGAATCAGAAACCAGATATTACTTATCAGTGAGCATTTTCCATGTTTCATCACCTTCTCATTGCGTCCAAATCACAAAACATGGCCTACATTATTCTGATGTCTCATAGGGCTTCAACCTTTTAACCTCTGTGGACACAAAACGTAAAGCTGGTTCTTGCTTTGCATTAAGCTGATTATCTAAACACGGTATTTAAAATTGTGCCATAGCTTTAAGGAAGCTATGGCACTGCGACCAGTGAAGATGGTCGCAGTCACTCCTGACAATCGAGGGATTCTTGCTTTAAGCAAAATTTATGGTCCCACAAATTTGTCCATCAGTATGCACTTTTCAGCAGGACAGAGGGTGGTCTTCCATCCGAGATCCTGACTGCGCGTTGCAGGAAGCTAGTGCTGAACAAACCAGGGAGCGATAGCGGAGTTCACCGGGAACGGGAGAATCGCAAAAACAAAACAACGATCAAAAAATAAAGCACGAAATGCACAGACAGTGGCTGCAGTGACACTATTCATTGTTTTTAACACAGCCCTCCTACATAGCTGGCTGACTGACCAACAATAACACAAGCAACAGTGGCCCACAGACCGTTTGTAGCACATGCATTGTGCATTGCCTCCATCTAACATCAGAGCTCACTGCAGGCGGTCCAGCGGTCGCGCTCCCACTGCTCGACCATAAAGTCCTCTTTACTCTGCTTTGCTAAAAATTGTGGAAAGCTGCGTCAGGCAGGCAAGAAGTCATACACAAAAACAATGAAAATCATAAATAAAACAGAATTTTCACTGCAAGGCATCATGTATCATGTTCCCTGGTGCCCTGGCGACTGCCCTGAATGAACCGTATCCACAAACTATCTACCAACATGACACACACACATCACACAAACATGGAGGCCACTGAAGTCAGCATATGGTTTCAGTTAAAAGTTCATGTTTAGTGGAAGAAAGCAAATTCATGAACAGATGACAACATGGATGAAGAGAAAGAGTGTCAACTTTTTAGTTACTGTTTTTTGTGAAGCAGCGTGTGCTACTTCTGCCGGAGATATGTGCGGAGTTGGAGCCAGGAGTGGTGGCTCATGCAGATTCGTCCAAAATTTCATGGCTGCCTCTGTCAGTTGCTCTCCGTGGGACTCTGATTTACAACCGCATGTGGACTCGGTTAAAATCACAATTAAAAAAATACCAGAGTTCTTGTGATTTCTGCTTTTAAGACTAATGTGAAGTTAAACACTAAATAAATAAATAAAAATTCAAAGGTGATCCACAAACAGTGCTGGGTTTGGTCTTGAATAGATGTCGCTTTTTGTGTTTGCGCCGACCAGCAACAAATAATAAGAAAACCTCCAAGTAAATGGAAGACAGGCTGAATCTAGTTTTACACTTTAGTTTGATGGTCGAGACAGAGGTGTCGACACGTAACATCCAAACTGCTATTTTTGCAGGTCTTATGAGGGGGTCCTGTATAAACGTGGAGCACTGCTGAAAGGGTGGAAACCTCGCTGGTTCGTGTTGGACATCACAAAACACCAGGTGAGCAGGTCGCACTACTCGGCTGTAGTCTGAGTGACAGGTTGCAGGTTTAACAGTCTCGCCTTTGCAGCTGAGGTACTACGACACCGGGGAGGACACGAACTGCAGAGGCCACATCGATCTAGCAGAGGTGGAGTCCGTGATGACGGCCGCACCCACTATAGGAGCTCCCAAGCACATCAGTGAAAAGGCGTTCTTCGATGTGAGTACACATCAAGCATTGGGTTTTTTTGCGTTCACTGGTCCACATATTATCTTTTATCTGGAAGTTGTTTTGATATTATACTGTGAGTATTATATGGGCTTGCATAGAGTGTTGCATTAAAAATACCTTGCATAAAAGTTATGCTTCGATTTGCACGCCATCGAATGAAATAAGTAGTTGATCCCCTACGATCCAGCAGGAATTCTGTAAACATGCTTAAAATGTGCGCTAAATTGGGATGAAAATGTGTTACATTGTTGCCCTTTTTGCTGTCATTTAACCTTTTGTCCTTCTACCCATTTCCCCTCTAGCTGAAGACCAGCAAGAGGGTCTACAACTTCTGTGCTTCAGATGCTCCCAGCGCTCAGGTGTGGATAGACAAGATCCAGAACTGCATCTCTGATGCGTGAAGGAATCGTGACATCACCGACATCAGAGGCAGCGACAGGCGGTCGAGAGCAGACGCGACAGCCGCTATATCCGACTTTCAGATGTCTTTAATTTTGGGGACCAAACGATGAATTAAGTGCCTGGTAGTGGAGGATGGATACTCTCCAGCCACTCATCTGCCTGTTACTTAGCAACCTGTCATCACTCCACAGGTGAGCTTCAGTTGGAATCGGGTGACCAAATTTGCCTCTGCTGTCAGCATGCCCCACCCCCCCGACAGGTATAAAGTAAACATAAGCTGAGGTTTTAGGGGACTGCACTACAAAGGAAATATTATCCTGTTCTAGATGTACATAGATCAAAGCAATATCACTGGCCAATCAAACTGTGGGTTCAGTTTTTGACTTTAAAAACATAGAAAAACATTAAAAAAAAAAAGAGCTTGTGAGAGAATTTCTATCATATTTTACTACGAGGAAAAAGTTATTGCTGCTTACATAAACGTATGAACCGCCAAAAACTCAGAGATTTTTAATGCACAAGATTAAAAAGCAATTTGTTTGCACTTAGCGCTAACGTATGCACTCTTCATCAAATACAGACTTTCTAACAGATGCGGACAGCCAGGCTAAAGGCTTTACTTGGCAATGTACATGTAACTTTCCTCATGACAGATTAAATGGAAAGAATTTGCACAGTGAGCTCAAATGAGTTACCTGAGATTTGTTTAGTTTTAATTTAAAAACGTGACGTTTCCTCTGTTTTGTCGATTGTTCACTGACGTCTGGTTTAACACTTTTGTCTTGTGTAAATTATTATTTTTATTAAAAGTGTAACTGTGTAAGTGTGGTGGCGTTACGTTTTTCCTGTAAATACCTACATGACATTTTGTTTTATATACTGTATGTACTGAACATAAGTATACGTTTTTCTAACTTTAATTCTAATGTGACTGAGTCTTTTTTTTCTTCTTTTGTTTTTTATGTGTTGTTACTGGTGCACAAAAAACCCCGAGTGGCCTGTTCTTTGTTTGTGGTGACATGTTTTTCTGAAAATGAAATGGACAATGTTGTTGTTGTTGTTGTTTGTTCGGACAGGCTCTGTGTCTTTTAAGGGCTTTTTAAGGAATATATATCATGTAGGACGTGATGGTTTTCTGAGTTTACTGTGCCATCTGTCCTCTGTTTGTGCTACACAGCTTCATTACAAAAGAAGAAAAACACAAACTATTCAGCCATATCAGCGGCGTTACTGTATCTTTGTACCATGTTTTGTGGTTACGCTATTTTTTTCTTTTTCTTTTTGGAAATAAATCAAACATACTTGAAAACTACCTGTTCCTTTTGTGCTCATCTATTTTTCTACCTAGTGATGAGGAAAGTATTATAATTGTTCTCTGAAGTAAAGGCAGGATTAAATGATGACCATTTCTAATTTTGAACTTTCTAATCTGAACATGTGCGCGAGATTAGTTACTCATCCAATTACTCATTGGACAATGATCTTGCAATTTTACTTCCATTTTGAAACCTGGTATCTCCAAGACAGGCTTAAGTTTTAATTCAATATAAACGAAATGAGTCACTGGGGTAGTAAACTCAGCAGCAAAGTGTTCACAGAGACCAGTTTTCCCGTAGACTTCTGTAACATTGCAACCAATGACTGTTTTCTACAGTCATTGGTTGCAGCCACAACTATCGCCATCTAGTGGCCTTCAGATAAAATGCAGGTGTATAGGCACATCTACATTGGATTGGACGCCTCGGTGGAGCAGTGGTTAGCGCTGTTCCCTGAGTGCAGGAGTTTGGGGTTCAAATCCATCCTGGGGGTTATCCTGTGGAGTTTGCGTGTTCTTCGTGTGGTTTCGTGGCTTCCTCCTGATGATTCCTCTCGCCCTATCACAGCTAAGCAGAAGACAATGGCTATATAGTAAAAGTTATGGTACTCAAGTGTCTCTTTCAGTATTATATTTAATAGTAATTATCCGCCCCACTCACTGCTGTGTTGCTTTTGTTCTCTTCCTGTTTTTCTTTCTGTCTTTCTTCAGTCCCAGAAGGATAACTCGTCTTTATTTTCACAGAACAGTTTTCATTGTTGTCATTAGGTTTGTTCAAACAGAATCATTCACGCTACTTTCAACTGGAGAGGGTGTAATCAGGTGGGGCCCCCTTAAAGGAGTCATGTTTCTCCTATTTCTGCAATATGCAGACTTTGCACTTTGTCACTTCTGCACTAGCTTAAACTTTGTTAACCCCCCCAGACTTCAAGCAATTGCCTGCCTTGTCTGGATGCAAGTGGTGCCTCTGGGACTGGTGAAAAAAACAAATACATGAAAAAAAACTCACCTTGAGTAATCCCGGAGTCTTACCAAAAATGAATGTATGAACTAGGCACCCACATCGGCTCAGGTACAGTTGAGGCTGTGAGGCTGAGCTCACACTGTCAGCAAAAGGTCACAATCAACTGCAATTTCCAAGAGGAGCACCATTGACTCTCTGTAAGCTCCTCTTATTAGTCTTTTTGTTTTGTTTATTTATTTTATTTTATTATTTGCATCATTATCCGAGTGGGTATTATGCTGAAGCGAACAGGAGATGGAGGACAGGTTATTGAAAGGCAGGAGAAGAAGGAGGAGGAATGGAAAATGAAAAGGGGCCGAGAGAGAGAGAGAAACGAATGGGGTGATAATGAGGGTGAGAGACTGCAACAACGCCTTCAGAGCCAGAAGCAGACAGACCCCAAAGAGTGCTGAAGACCTGGGGCCACTATCTCGATGACAACCGTGTTTCCACTCAGCAGAGGGAAGACTGAGGCCCCAGACTGAGCGCCCACAGGCAAATGGGGCTAATCCTTTACCAATTCAATACCAATAGCTTTGTTTGAATTGTGGATATATTTGCACTGAATCAAGGTGGCATTGTAGTAAATGGACAAACTCCAATCTGTGCATCAGGAGCAGCTAAGGCTTCAGTATCTTGCCCAAAGATACTTTGATTATGCAGGTTGGAGGAGTCACAGATCTCACATAGAAACCTCTGAGCCCTGACTGCTGCTAATAGCCAGCAGGGGCATTTTTAGTTTGTTTTGTCAGAGTTTTACAACATCGCAGAGGAAAATAATGTTTTAAATTAAGTGATTTATGTGTAACCATGGAGTAAAGTCAGTCACATCCTTTTGGTTTACTTCAGCCAGATTCTTTTCACCTCATTTAAATTAGTTTTTTTGTTCCAGTCTCCCGATGCTCTCCTTTCCTCTTTTCCCTTTCCCCTCACTCACCAGCCAGTTCTTCCTTCCCAGTGTCGCCAAGTGCTTGCTCATAGGGGATTGTCGCATTGTTAGAGTTCCCGCTCTAATAATGTCAGGTCAGATATAAATCGCCTGTTTCGCCTAGTGATGACTTCTCTGTTAGCTGAAGCTCATACTAATCTGGATTACAGCTGAAAAAAAGGAAGGTCAAAATTTCCCCTCACAGGATTCCCAGGAGAAAGCATCCTCTCCAAAAAGAACACGGTACAAACACCTCGTACCAATCTACAGGCATGAAAATAGAGAGTCGAGGACTTTGGCACCTTCCCGTCATTGAGTCGACAGTGAGCTACTCTTTATATAATAAAGTATCCGAGAGTCAAATGTGAGACCATCTGTCTGACTGCTACAGCTGGTCTGATCTGGGTTATGCAAGAGCAGCAAATCTACAACAGAATAGCTGAAAAAGAAAAGAACCAAGGTGCTGCAATGGTCCAGTCAAAGTCCAGACCTCAGTCTGACTGAAATGCTGTAATAGAGTCCTGTGAAAACTTTCTTTTTTACATGCACGTGCATACAGAGATTCCATGTAACTGTTAACACATGGCAATCGAGTCCCCGCACTCACAGTAGGTTCCATCCAGGATCAACAAAAATAGATGTGGTCGTCCTCTGGCTTTTCATTTAGCACTTAGCATTTTAACTTCTTCTGTACTATAAGTTTTATGACTTATTATCTGTGATCTCAGAGTGTCAGCTCTGTCAGTAAGGTGAGTGCTAACACACTACAACCACACAATGAATTTCATGGGTTTTGTAAACAGGTTTTCTAGAAGTACAGTGAGTACTGAACGCTGCTGACCTTAGCAGTGAGTTCAAGGTAAAAACAAAGCTGCTCATCGTTTGCTGTCATGTCACACATAGGATAGAGTCATAGGATACAGGAAGAACTATTTGTAATTTCTGTCCTCATGTGAGCACCTCATCTTCAATAAAGGATTTCCTATCAATGAGAGGTAATCAGACACCCCTTCGACTGATGTTTTCTGCTCTGAGCCAGCAACAGGGCTTGGAGAGGATGATGATGATCCATGTCTCATTTGCCAGCAATGAATATGGGACTGGGCAGGAGCCCCAGCTCAGGCGCTGCGGCGCCTGGTTGGCGGTGCTGAACAGGACTCCTGCGGTCCCTCGAAGGTTTGATTCAGAGAGGAAGCTGAGGTCAAAAGAAGAGCGGTGAGGCACTTTTTTGGAGGGAAGTGGTGAGTATTTGTCAAACAATGCAATCTCCCAGCTGGCTTGTACTGGCAGCAGGTGCAGAGCTGCAACAGGCCAACATCTGGACAGAGTCTATGACACATCATATTTAGCATTTTGCTTTGGGTAAGGGGATTAGGACTTCTGCCCACTAATACTGGGATGCAGCGGAAGTTATCCAACAAGATCGTGTGGAATGGCATGATAGGAATCATCTTCTCCAGAGATAAAAATGGTGGTTTTACTTACTTAAGACCGGATTGCACCAAATTCATGCACATTAGTTGAATAAATATTTCAGGATGAAAACTCCTAGCTGTTATATAACGACAACATGAGGTGGTGTACATTACTGCCTTTGCAAGTGATTTCTTTCCTGATGTTTGAGACAAATTACTGATGAAAGCCTCTATTACTCCTGCAAGCAGCAGTGCTTTAAATGCATTGCTGTGTAACAGTGATATTGTGTAACTTGGCTGCATGTTTCTCAAGTTCACTGTGATTAGTCTTGGTTGGCTGGAAGCGTGCTGCTTCCACATCAAAAGTGGTCTATAAATTAAACATTGCACGTATCTGTTGGTTTTGGATCCCGCTCTTCGTGTTTAGTCACAGCTGCAGTAAATGCTTCTTGTCCGATAAAACATCTCCAGAAATAAGCTGATTGGCCTTTCCGCAGGCCCCAAAAATACCCCAGTGACAGATGATACTGATTTATTTTATTGCTCCTCCAAGGCTAATGTGCATGTAGCCCTGTGGCTGCAATGAATGCCTGCTATGTAGCAATTTTTACATGAATGTCATGTCATGTAGGCAACTTGAGAGTTCATTCACTGCTGTTGGGGGTCCTTCCCGTTTCACAGACTTACGGGCCTCTCTGCGGGCACCTGCTCCAAAATTCAGCAGAACTCTTCCAAACGCTGATCTCATTTAGCTTGACACACATCATCGAGTCCCACCCTTAGAAATCAGGGTGATGTCAACTGCGGGCAGCACATGGGGGTCTAGATTATCCAGTGCATGAATCAACCGAGCTCCAGATGATCTTATCCAGACACCGCCCACTCATCCATGAATAGAAAAGCACAATAAACATTTGATTTGTATCGTTAAGGGCTGGTGTTTGCTTTCGTGACTGTTTCTTTGGCCCATTTTGAGTGATTAATCTGAGGCCCTGATGTTTTTCACTTGCCTGTGTAAGTGACCCACAGTTTCTCTCTGCAGCTGAACCCTGAGTCCATTCAGCTATAGAAGAGCTCAGGGCTGAGGTCACTGTGGGAAGCCATCTAACCCAGAAAACAGGCATCTGCCAGACATTTTTTCACCAGCAGACAATCCCATAAAACGTTCCAGTTTCAAATCAAGTCTCTATGAGGGCGTTTTGGACAGGAATCAGATGGATTGGTTATGGGCATTAGGGTGCTATTCGAACACATGAGCTTGAGGGTGAGACAGCTAGAGATAGCCTTTACTTGGAATGCAGAGGGCTTGTGCAATTTAGCCACGGAGATGAGAAACTCATAATTCTGAGAATAGTATTTGCAATAAAAAGCAGCACATTTTTCTCAGATTCTGAGATATAAATACCTCTTAAAAACAAATGTGGACACCAAATCTGTTTATCACACAGCAAACCCTGTTAATCGTATATCATCATGCAAGACACCCATAAAAGCAAAGTCTATGTTGTGTTTAGTTTTTTTTTTTCCACAATCCTGGTTACATTATTAGCTCAGAGCCTTGACTGATCTGTTTCTACACCTGATCTTATCAGTGACCAGTATAGAGAGATGTGCACGGTGCTGACTGTTAGACCAGTGTATGAATGCAGGCCGTTATCTCATCTCCTGAACTCAAAATGAACTCCCTGTTTCCTTTCAGAAGGATAAATGAAGGCGAGTTGCTTTTTTACTGGAAACTATAAACGTGCATTGTGCAGGCGAGCTGCCTGGCTGGCAGACGAGAGACAAACAAGTGCCCGAAATGACAGTTTGATGCCGAAACAATGTTCCTGCAATGCTGTCTCTCTTTTCACTGAAACATGAGGATGAAGAAGACAAAGGTGAGGAGTACATGTAAGAACAGAGGTTCTTTGTTGCACAAACTGATGTGTTTTGACACCGAGATGCAGACCTCACCGCTGCATGTCACGTGCATCAAGTGATTCATCTTCTTTAGCGGTTACTGGAACAATGAAGTCATGTTGTAAAGCACCTACAAGACCTGTTACACGATCAGACAGGTAACCAGGCCAAGTGCTGATCCAAAGCTTTCTCTCTGATATTCATTTCAGTGTCTGCACCCAGCCAAAGTGGAAGTTTCTGGAGTGATGCTGCGGCTGATAGTCGACCCGCTCCGTGACACTCAATCTGGCAAATGCATCCAATCTGCATTGCTTTTCAAGAAGTCTGAATGAAAGTACCTAACTGAAAAGACAAGGGTAGGGATAAAAAACAACAACAACAACAACATTTATTAACAATAAATGAGTTCTGCTATTGTGTACTGTTTGTGTATTGTGTAGTCAGGCACTGGCTCAATGTGGTCACAATCACAGCTGGGTTAAAACGACATGTAATTAAACTAATGTCTTTGCTACCTTTGGCAGTAGTTTGCTCAGAGTTCAATTAAATTCATATTTGGGTAGTGACTCAAGTAGTTCAGTAACTTTATCTCTTTTTTGAATCTGATGTCTGATGTCTGACACTACAAACGGTTTGGGGCCGTGTTATTTCACTTTGACTTTCCACGCCCTATTATATTGTTTTCATGCTGAAAGCTGTGAAGGCATGCCCAGGTGATGCGTTTTCCAGGCTGCTCAACCTTCGTGGAAGAACTGGCATTGCTCCGGGCTCACTCAGCAACATCATCACCAGTAAAGCTTCCCAATCCCACCCTGAAGAAGAATCACTATGGCAATACCTAATACAAATACATGATATAATATGACATATGTCCAATATACAAGCCCAGACTAACTGAATACAAAACCAAAGCTGAAATTCCTGTGATTTCCTTTAAATGGAAGGTTTTGGGGGGATTTTTTTAGTCACAATAAATCATTTTCATTCTTTCTAGGTGGTCTCAAGGACTAAATATCTCCCACCTGAATAGTTTTGCTGTTTTTCTAACAGCCAAAATAACATTTTTACAGTAACAGCAGGATTATTCTTTACAAGTGACAACCGTGAGGAGTGCAAGGATCGGGGCTGCACTTAAGCCTGAGCGGTCCCAGTTTAAAGCCCCCATCCCTCCTCAGCATGACTGAGGATCGTATTCATCTGCTGACACCTGGTGGACGTTGTTCAATATGACTGCAATCAAGTAGAAAATGTAAAGCTTGTTGGGTTCTTTAGTTACTTTTCTACATTTATTTGTAAGAAGCCTCTTCTCAAACTGTAAAATAAAAACAGCCACATCCATAGTCATGAAAAAAAAGAAGCTTTATTTGTTGGTTATAACAGACACAATTAACTCATCTAGAGTTAATGACCTGGGACAGTATCAAAAACATTTCTGCCCACACATCTTCCTAAATCTTAGTAAAAATCTTTTTCCTTTTATGTTACAATAAGTCTTCTAACAAGTCAAAATATTTAAAAAAAAAAAAAAGAAGTTAAGTACTAATATGAAATACGGCACATGAGATGAGAATAAAATCTAAATAAAAGAAGGAGATGGTTGTTATTAGATGGGAACATCTTTTTCCAAGGTTACAAACAAACTTCTGATGCTTGGATTTGATTTGTTGTTACAGAAGAAAATTACTCAAAGCTGTACATCTACAGGTGAACCAGAGAAGTAAAAGTTGTAAATCATGTGGTTTGGTGAGTTCATGTTATCAAGCATCTTTAGACTTGTGACAGTTCATTACAGTCCGAGGCTGTGAGCGAAATCACTGCCTGTTCACTACTTTACCTACTTTCTTTGTCTGCCATGTCTTAGTGGGTTCATTTAGTCTTTAATTGTAGACACTGGGATAAAAAGTAGGCTAGAAAAGTAACTTGTATGCATCCTGCAAGCAAACCCACGATGATTGGACAGTGAAGTGAGGACGCATGCCTTTGCATGACAGGAACTGACACAGAGGACTTAAAATTAAGATGACACATATGGGGGAAAAAAACACCCTTTTCTGTATCGGGACATACTAAAAGTGGGTCCTAAAATGAGGCAAATGCAACCTCAGATGCACGACGACACATGGTATGTTACATCATGTCATTCATTTACATTCATTTAACAAAATTAAGTCAAATGCAGAAGCAGTGTGTGAAAAACTAACTACACCCTTACTGCTTTCATAGGAATCAGCAACAACCAGCCAAATGTCACTGCACATAAAGGGTTGTTCACAAGTAGAAAACATTCAAGACAGTTACTAATGTTCCTAGAAGTGGAAGTTCCAGCACATTCAGCTCAGACCGTGCAATACTCAGAAAAACCGCAAAAGCTACATCTCAGACTGAAAAAGACTGAAGAAGTATGCCTTGTCCCAGGACAAAGCCTCTTCTCCCTAAAATGAAGATGGCAACACAGCTTAGGTTTGCAAAAATGTCCACTGGACAGACGAAACCAAAGTGGAGATGTCTTTATATACGGGACCATGTTTTGTGAAAACCCAACATAGCGCAAATTCTTTAGACCAACTAAAAACCACGGTACGGGGGGAAGGGGCTTGCACTGTAACCAAGGGACCTGCACATCACTTAGTTATTGAGCGGACCATGAACTCCTGCATCTTGGACTAGTTTCTGTTAAATAAATAATGACAAGATGTAATCTGTCATGTGCCGCTGTTCATCTCAGGCTGTATTTATCTAATTTTATGCCCTGGCAAGAACTACATTTTATTTTATTATGTACAGATATGAAAAAGCTTTAAATTTAAAAGTGGGGTACTTTCTTCAACTCTTAACTATTACATGAACTATATAGTACAGTCATACTCACTGTGAGCCACATATAGCCCACTCTGATCTTTTGGTATGAAATAGTGAGGGAAAAGCTTTAAAACTTATGAAAACACAGTTAAAAGGTGAAAATCTATGCACTCTTATACATTTTCCAAAGTTGCCAGGCAGGCCGAATTGGAGTCTTTGTCACGCCAGTTTGGGCCCCCAGGCTTTATGTGTGAAAATTACTGGCTGCTCGCCAGTAATTTGCATAATACGCTAATTAAAGAGTGTGTACTTATGTTCAGCGTTGCAGAATATATTTAAAATGTCATCATTTGCAGTTAACGGTACTGAATACAGTCAAATCTATCTGGATTTATCTGTAAAATGAGTTTTAACATCAATCCTTGTGTCAAGTTATTAAGTTACCATGAGTTATAGGCATTTTATTATTTTTATTGATTTTTAGGTATATGATTTGTTAAAGCACCTGGCCTCCAAAAAAAGGCTATCACTGATAGTGTCTCTTATACAGAAACTAGCAAAGCAGTGAACAGTGGGGTGACTTCGGACACAAACACTGAATTATCCGTGTATAAATCACTGAGTCTGAGCTCCCTGGTTCTTACGCGCCTGCCACAACTTCTTCTTCAGATCCAGCTCAGTGTCAGTGAACGATGCAGGACCCCAGTTAGTGATCCTCTGCGGTTCTTTGTGACCTAAAAGAAAGGGTCAAAAGAGAAGAGATGAAAGAATTATAGCAAGGTGTACTCACAAACCGATCGCTGCTGTTCCTCTTTATTTCTGCTGAGTAAGAGTAACACTTGTGCAAGGGGCGTCAAACTCATTTTATACAGCTTAGTGTGAGCTTAGCTCTGCTGGTCTGTTGCATAACCATTGAATGGTTAATCTTTCTGATAAAGCGCTTGGTATGTTAATGAGCCATCCATTTAAAAAACTGACAAAGAGCAACCTGAGATTATTTCAACAACATTTTTTAGTGTTTCGACATTCAGTCAGTCCACTGATACTACAAATAAATGCTTCTGTCATAAATCGAGGGCTCCTTGGCTAAGCCACCTTACTTCGGTGTGGTCTGGCATGCCGCGGCAATTTCTTTATTACCTAGAGTACCGTAAAACTGACAACGACTCAGACCTCTGGCTAGGACTAAATTAACAGTTCAGAGAACCGTTCTCATAACACGACCCATTCTTAATGTCTTGTCCTGCTGCAAAACACAGAGAAGAGTCCCCAGATTTTTCCATAATTCTCCACAATGTGAGAGCTCGCCAACCATTCAGCAGGCTAGACTGAAGTCTTAGATGGGGCTACCTCTGGCCGGTGGAAATGGAAATTAAATGTATAAACGAAGAGCCCTCCTACCTGGCTGGATAAGACGCACCAGCCCCTCATGCTTGGCCACCTTGTCTTTCCAAGTCTTAGTCTTGTTAGCTGCTCGCTCAAGTTTCCTCGTCACTTCCTGTATGTGAGGTAGAAAAAAAGGAGTTTTATGTGATTAACTGTTTCTGTTCCAAAAGAAATGATTTTCAAGTGAATCCGTTTTTTGGATGCTGCCAAAGGGGCTGCCAGGCAGGAGGAAAAGAGAATGGAACAGCAAGAAGAAGAAGAACAAGAGGAGGAAGAAGAAGAAACTCTTAGCACAAGCTTTTCCATTTGGTCTTAACTGGGGGTCAAGATCATGCATGAACAAATAATGTAAGTAGTGCATTATATTTTTTATCTTATTTTAAGGATGCTCGATCAGATGGTAACGATATATGCCAGTTCTGTGAGATACATGGCCTCGTCTTCTGAAAGCTGACCTCATATTGCTTCACTGCTCCCTGCCGCTCCCTCTGCAGCCTCTCTAACTGCTGCATGGCTGCTTGCAGGTCTCTCTCCTTGGCCAGCTGCTCGGCCATGAGCTCCTGCTTCTCTGCCTCGGTCTGAGACAGCGCCCTCTGCTGCTGCTGCTGGAACCGCTCCAGTTCTGCCCTCTTGGCTGCCTCCTCCTCCAGCAGGCTACACATGAATACACAGCAAGAATTCCTAAGATATTGTTTTCACTTTCAACAGATGGATGGATGGAAAATCAAATAAAATGACCACATAACCACAAACTGACTGTATTATAAACTACTAGCAACCTTGGTAAAACTGTGCGTCTGTTAATCGGGTTCACATCGGCTTAAACAGGGAGCTGATATCACCAGGTTTACTTCCTGTATGTATCCACATGCCGTGTAGCATGTGTGCATGTGGGCGTGTTTTCGAGACCTGGCCTGCAGCTTCCGCATGGACTCCTCATCCTGCTTGGCCTGCCTCTCATCTTCTAAGGCCTCCTCCAGCCGGTGGTACATGTCCTCCAGCTCTCTGACTCGCTGCAGATACTGCTCCAGTTCACTGGACTTCTGGGCCACCTGCTCCTCCATCTGCTGACGCACCTGAATGAGTCAAGACATTTGTCTGACTTATTGTTCAACTTGGGGAAATGATTAACTTGTTGGCTCATCTGACACTCGGACCAAAGATGACGCAGCATCATACGATGGATAATTTGAGCTTTTTTAGCCTTTGTTTCCCGTAAAATACAGACGGCTGATGGTAACTTGATCAGAAACTCAAAAGAAAGAGACAGAAAGTCACAGTTCACCGGACACATTTGTTTTTCTTTTTTTTTTTTTTTCTTTTTTTTTTTAACATAAAATATGA
>VURO01014392.1:0-10840 GCA_015108175.1 Pelvicachromis taeniatus | reverse complement strand
TTCCCTGCTTGCTGCCGAAATAATGTACATGTATGCGTGCCAGGTATTTCCAGCTATTATCGGCATACAGTTGAAGGTTCGGCACGGTAGGCATCCACCCAGCATTTTGGTCCGAAATGCACATTTTCTAGTTTAATAATTAAAATGGAAAAAAAACAACAACAACTGTGGTCTTGACATTTAAACAGAAACACACTCAACTCTAGAACCTACAGACATGATATTCATTCTAAAACATTGACATTCGATTGATTGATTGCTTTTTACCGTTTTAACAAGTCTGTATAGTGTTTTCTTCTTCTTTTTTTTATCAGTTTCCTATTTTGCATACCGTAAGAGGATTTGTTTTGGTTTGTTCCGCCATTTTGCCTGGCGGAAAGGCATGTGATCAGACACGGAAAAGAGTGATATCTTGGTCACATGTTCGTCCGCCAGCCAAAGTAGCGCCGTACGAATTAGCGCGAAAAAGAGACTAGATTAGCAAGTTGGCTCTCGCTGGCCCTGTACCCATATCTGCAGCAGGTCTCCAAGGTGAACAGCCTCTGGCATGTTAGAACAAGGCAGCTAAGGGAAGTCGGCAAGTCAGATCCATAACTTCAGGATAATGATTGTCTCTAAGGGCTGGGTCGGTCGGGCGGCGGTGCGCGGCCCACTTTGTGGGGCTCTTTCAAGGCTGGTGGAGCAGTCGCTCCGTTGCCTCCCCTCCCCCCGTAACGCGGGCCGTGCACCGCCGCTACTAGCCCGCTAGCGCACCTGCGGCTTTTAGTCTGGTGCGGCTAATGTATGAACAAAATATGATTTTTTTCATAATTTCAAGTTGTGCGGCTAATATTCAGGTGCGCTTTGTAGTCCAGAAAATACGGTAGCTAATCATGACTTAGCATTTTGGAACTGCAGCGTTTCAAAAATCGTCTCAGGACGTTAGGAACAATAAATGATCTATCTGAACTGTAGTCAAGCTGAGAGCGTGTGCCATCTATGTGCACTTGTTGCTCATTTGTAGCCATCCTCTGCTCCCCATTTAGCCTGTACGTATATTTTTCTTCCAGCAGACAGATGAGCAAAGTGAAGGGTGAATTTAAAATAATTTGACTCTTGATGACAGCTTGGTACATTGCTGTCGATGCACAAAAGCGGTTTAGTTTTAATAGAACCACAGATTCGGCTGACGTTGGTCATTTTGCATCAAACATACTGTGGACCGACGTTATCTCGCCTTTAAAGCAGCACGAGAACTCGAGCTTTGCCGAGGGAGAGTTGGGAGGTGGCTACAGTGAGTTTAATTTGCATATTTCTTGCTTTCATAGTTACAAAATGGACAAAAGTTTTTAGTCATCGATAGTAAAAACTTCTGAATTTGTATTTTCAATCAACAGAAGTTTGTTTTAGGATTTTAGAAGAAAGAGTTTGACATTGAATCAATAAAATATCAACAATAGTGCAGAAGGTCAATCAGAATCTCAAGAACAAAACGGAGAAATCAAAGAGAATGTATCATGTTATAAAACACGATAAGCTGGAAGTAACTATTTAAACCATACATCAACTATCAATATGATTTTTGTCATTATTTAAAAGTTCAGCTACATTTCTGTACATGGAAAGAATAAAATAAGTGAGAAGTAAAAGGTGGAGAAACATTTAGCTGTTTTTCTTTTATGTTACACAAAGTAGTCATGATCACAGGAGCTGCAAATGGCTCTGAGAGGAAAGTAATGGTGTTATTTGCTCTCAGTACAGCCAGCACCATGGTGTCAGTGAACTGCACACAGAACATTCATGCTTATTACCTAGCCAGGTCTGTGATGTCCTAGATTTTCACTCTAGTGAAAGCCAGGGCTGAGAGGCCAAAGATATATAATGTTGCATTTGAATGTGGGCCATGTACATGCCAGGCAGAGGTGGAGAGGCCCCACCAAGAACAGATCCAGATCAATTCATCACACTGCCTGCCCTGACACCACATTTCATTTGCCTAAACAGGCCAAGCCTACAGTTTTAAAGAGCAAGGACAGCTTTTCTGCATTACTTTACTACTCTGGTAATATGTGTAGTGTATTTTTTTTTTTTTATTGAAATGTTTGCCTGTGTCAACAACTAGAAGCTACTTTTACAGGCTATACTAAAGCCTGGTTTGCTCTTAGAGACTCGCCTACTGTAAAAGGCGGGAACGAGAGCCACCTTTCAGCTCACCGTTTTGGATTTACAGCCTTCAAATTTAATGACCAGCTCAATTAGCCATGTATTGCTTTTCAGTTAGCAACTAGCTTGTCAACATAGCGGTCGATAAAGGCTCTAAAGAGCCATATAGAAGTTTTATAATGGCTAACACCTCATATGCATCAACTTACCTAATTTTTGTTACTTTGACTGCTTTAATCTATGTATAGATCTATGTATAGATATATCTATGTATAGATATATCTATGTAATGATATATCTATGTATAGATATAGAGGTAGAGAGAGTTCTCTATATATACAAAGATATAGATATATCTCTGTGTGTATATAGATATACATACATTTGCATGCTACACAATAATCCTATTGGTTAAAAAACATGCTACTCTGTTTTTCCAGTTTCTTCATTCAAAATTGCAGCACAAAAATAAATAACTGCATGACAAGTAAGTATTGCCAAGCTTTTGAAGTATGTGTGCACTTTGCATGCATAACCGATGATCTACATGCATGTACTGTAATGACTGTCATCGCTGCACTCTGGTATTTCTACTTATGGGATATGGGGAGATTTCCAGTAGTCTAGAATATCGGTGACTGAATGACAAACTGCATAACATGCTGTTTATCTAATTTGTACCAAGACAATCAGATTGGGGTCGCTGTGGATGAAGTTATGTCACATTTCATGTACCCAGCAGCTCACTGCATATGACTCATCCAGCTCTAATTGGTTTGAGTGTTTCAGTGGTGCAGGATAGAAATGTTTTTATCTCTTGGGAGGCTAGGTGTTTCTCACAATGAGGCCACACACCAGGCATTTCCATATAAAGCTAATAGATTGACAAAAAAAAAAAAAAAGTTTGTTTTTTTCTGTAAAATTGCAATCTGGTCATATTCAATCATGCAAATGTTTTCTGCTTTCATTAGCACACAGACAGTTGGAAAATTGGTATATCCTTAATTGCCAGTGTTCACATTTATGGAACATCCATGTTTATTTTCAGTCCTCTGAGCAGTGCTTTCATAATGACACTCAAAAGAAAAGCCTGCAGCTATAGTGGTTAATTAAAACCAGTAAAATCTGTTTTCATGTGTTGTCAATTTGATGGGTTTCAATTTCGACATAATTCGGTGAAATGTCATAAAATGTGCCAGAAAAAAAATGGAGGAAAACAGAAAAAAGACTGAAAAGTGAGCATTAACGTTTACATACTTAAGCGTAACAGAAAACATAATTATGGATTTTTCAACTGCATTTCCTGTTTTGTTGTTTACAATCATGACTAGTTGTGCTAAACTAGCTGCCCTTTTCGAATGAAGCATAAAATATCAGATCACAATTGTTTATGAAGAATTGGTCGATTTTGATGGACTGTAAACAAATACAGCGAGCTACTTCACATTTCTGCTTCCCAGCAGACCGACACAGGAACAATATGTAAACACCGTGTCCTTGAAAACATAGGAGGGGAAATCCAGCAAAGACCTGACACAGAAGAGAAGCATCTGGCGAGCCTTCGGTCCATCCAACTTCTGTTCACCTTGTGATTTATCATTATGTTCTCAACTGAAGGGTGGACGTCAAGAAGGCATGCTTAAAGCTTAAAGCGAACTCACGCAGTCACTACACCCAACCTTCCACTCCAGTCAAGTCATTGTGAGTAGGGCTGGGACAACGCGTCGACGTAATCGATTACGTCAACGCGTAAAATACATCGACTTAAAAAATTTGCTTCAATGCGTCGTCACTTTCAAAAAAACACATGGCGGCAGCGAGTAGCGGTAATATATCAACTTAAACCACGCCCCCCTGAACACACAGTTCTACAGTATGGGGATATTTTAACCAAAAAGGAAGTGATTCAGTCTCTGCCGGCTTTGTAAGGTGGAAATGGCCGATCATAAAACGACCGTAAGTTTTCAACTTTTTTACTAACGCTGGTTTTTACCCTTTAATTCATCCAGACACCCCCCACGTAGACACACACTCAGAGATAAACACCCAACCTCCGTAAATGCAAAACTCATTTAAGCTGCTTAGCAGTAACATATATCATTAGATTCATCGATGCATCGAAAAATTAATCACTAGATTCATCGATTCGGAAAATAATCGTTTTGCCCAGCCCTAGTTGTGATATGTGTAGTTTACATTTCTCAGGTGGTGCGTGTCAGGTTATGTAGAAAGTTGCAGCGCAGAGCAAAAATTAGGTTCTGGTTGTGGCATAAGTTACGACGCAGAAGTATAATCAACGTGTTACCATGGGCAACGGGGAGAAAAGGCTATGGTAGTGAAATTACAGAAGAACAACAGTGACAGCAGGTTTTCCAATCGTCATCAAAATGAATGGAGGAGGTCAGCACAGAAGAGTGAGTGTCTGCAGCTGTCTGCATTTAAAATGAAACAAAAACAGGGGAGCCGCTGTCGTGGTTTGGGGCTGCGTTTCAACCAGTGCTCTTGATGATCTTGTCAAAATTGATTTAATTATGAACACAGAAAAGTACTGTGAGATTTTGATCCACCATGCCATCTGATTGGCAAAAGCTATATTTTCAGCACTACAATTAAAAAAAAAAGAAAAAAAAAAGCTGCCAATGCTGTAAAAGAGGTGCCAATTCTTACAGAGAGTTCATACTCTCCCAACAGAGAGTGCCCTTACAGCAGGGCCTGAGCTGCTTCACTGTGTAGCTGCATGCATATGTTGCATTAGACAAAAGCAAAAATATAGCCAAAATCCATTTTTCTGAATTATTTGAATTAAAGAAAAGAAGGTCTGCACCCTTCAGATTCAGTGGACATCTTAAAATTAAGATGTCCACTGAATTTTAAGATTAAGTGGACATCTTAATCTGGCCTGGGAACACCTTGGTGTTCCCCCGGATGAGCTGGAGGAGGTGGCTGGGGAGAGGGAGGTCTGGGCTTCTCCGCTTGGGCTGCTGCCCCCGCGACCCGGCCCCGGATAAGCGGAGGAAGATGGATGGATGGATGGATCTTAAAATTAAACTTTTACAAATTTTACTTCATCTCATCCTAACTTGTGTAATTCTGAGCTCTGACTAGTTGGCATTGACAAATGTCTTCTTATATTTGCACATGAAAGAGAGCAGACATCTGTGTCAGGGCCAAAACCGGTAATAGGAGTAGTAGCCTGCAATTTTTCACAGTGGGAAATAAATAATAACCTATTTCCCATGGGACACCTACCGAACAGAATGAATAATATTTTGTAATTTGAATGTTTTAAAAGATTTCTATTTGGATTTAGTTCAATTGGTGGGAGTGTCCGGGTTTGTCACCCTCTTGTCTTCACCGGTACAGAGTATTAGTCCTCCAGTGACAGCATTGGTGACAAGCAGCTATATTGAATGATTACTCTACTGGCTAGCTGTAAGTAAGAACCATTAATGTGATTTGGGGATAATGTCCATTGATTAATACAGCCCTAGAGGCTTTGACATTGAATGAGTGTGCTTGTCATCCCAGCTAAAAGCAAAGCAGCCTCTGATATCTACCATCAGTACACAACGGCAGAGAAAAAAAAGTCATTGCCAACATTTTAATTTATTTTTCCCCCAAAGGTGAGGTGATATGAGATCTAAGCCGAGTCTGAAAAGAAGATAGGCAATATTACTCGCAGTGGGCCTGATTAAAGCCACTATATTGAGAGTCAGACTATCAGTTCATAGAAAATGCTTTTTTTTAGTGTCAGTCATGCAGGATCATTACACATCAGCCTAGGGAGGCCGGATATCAAGTTATCTTTACTTTCATTCTTCAAGGTTTAAGAGCATCAGCAATCTTGCTTCATCGCCGACACGGCTGCAGCTGGTAGAGTCTGTGGGTCCAGTCGTAATGCCTTATCCCTGCATTTGTGTGTATTAATGCTGTCGCCACACCCAGTGTGGCCGGGAAATATAAGACTGGTCAATTAAATACAACTACCTTTTCCTTTTCGAGTGCAACGGAGTCCTAGTGAGAATGCAAATTTCCAACACAGTCAGACAGGACATTAGCCGGTCTTTAGGATTCTAGCTGCTTAATAAAAGGGCTGTGAGATGTCAGAGTAATCTTCTGGTTCATGTGTCAAGAAGGTCACATGTCTTGGCCACGGCACGGTATATCCAAGCAGCTCACGCACTAAAACCACAGAGTTTTTTCAGTCGTGCACATGCATCTAACGCAAAACATTTCCTGCTTTGTGCTACGTGTAAGAAGAGACTAAATTGCACAGAGTTCATGTCTGAAAAGGGCTGCAACATATCAGAAGACCATAAACAATTGTTAATATTTAAATATTGTTATTAGTATTTAAGTGTGACGCAGTCAGTGTCCAAAAACCAACACAGGAAAATGATGATCTAGAAGCCGTGGCAGCATTGCAGCATTAAACACAGATTATGATACTACAGTGCATGCACATTAGATCATGCCTGCTCAAATACCTGAAGGAAGGAATGTAGGAGGGAAGCAGGGAAGGAAGGAAGGAAGGAAGGAAGATGCCGTTCGGTTGATTCAGAGGAGAGAGCCTCAGACACATTTTTCCTTCTAGCTGGGATTCTTAATTTGCACAGGAAATTACAGCTTCTGATGTTGATGTACAACAATGTATGTTGCACTCCAAGTGTATCATCTGGATGACTCATCTGGCAGGCAACACAAAGATGCTGCCGTTTGTTGTGTTGGTGAAACCTCCATTTTCAATGCAAACATTTCTTGCAGGAAAATAAAGATGTAAGAACGTCGTTAATCAGCTTGACTAGGTGTATACGAGGATTTTAGACTAACATAAAATATTTAAATTGGAGGCATCGCGTTGTCGTTCTGTTGTCCATTCTCCTCTTTTGAAGTTGTGTTCCAAATACATTTGGGAATGGTCACAAAAACACCAACCTTCACACATTTTTTTTTTCTTAATTCAAAACAAAATTCCACGAATGACTGACGGGGTTTTAAATAAGATGTTTTCTTTTTTCTTTTTCAATCCAGTTATTTTTCAGTCCAGTCAAATAACTTACCTTTAGACCTTAAAAGCTCTAAAAAGGTCTAAAGGTAAGCTGATCAGTAAAAATTATTGTATTTTCCGGACTACAAAGCGCACCAGAATATTAGCCGCACAACTTGAAATTATGAAAAAAATCATATTTTGTTCATACATTAGCCGCACCGGACTGAAAGCCGCAGGTGCGCTAGCGGCCTAGTAGCGCTAGCGGGCTAGTAGCTAGTAGCGGCTGGCTAGAGCGGCGGGCAGAGCGGCAGGCTAGTAGCGGCACTAATTCGTACGGCACTACTTTGGCTGGCGGACGGATATGTGACCAACATATCACTCTTTTCCGTGTCTGATCACATGCCTTACCGCCAGGCAAAATGGCGGAACAAACCAAAACAAATCATCTTACGATGTCACAAAAATCATGAAAAAGCCTTAGAAAAGCCGCACTGGACAATAAGCTGCAGGGTTCAAAGCTCGTGCAAAAAGTAGCGGCTTATAGTCCGGAAATTACGGTAATGCTAATTTTCTAGCTTTCTATGCCTTTTCCTGAGGCTAAAACATGGGGTAACTTACAGATTTCTTGCAACAACAAAAACATCTAAGGTAAAGCAAACAGTGTAAAAACAAGTCAATACTGTAGTCGCCTCTGAAAAAAATGCACATGCTTCTGTAACTACATCTATAGTGCACAAGAGCAGTGCCACCATGTGCATTATTGACAGTATATCTTTATTTTGTTTTTCTAGCACAGTCTCCGCACTTTTACCCCAACAAGATGATTTGGGATGAAAAGAAAGCAGCATACAAGTACAACTCATGGGAATTCTAGCAACAGTATTGGCGATGGCTGCAGAGAGAATGCCAGAGTTATGTTCGGCTGCTGAATGAGTTTGAAATTTTGATTCAGTTTAGGATTTAAGTTACTCAGCTTTCTTTCCAGAGGTCACAGAGACATTGTGCTATCCAAATGTCAGGAAGGAACCAGATAAATGGAGGCATTCTTTTGAATCTTCGCAAATGTTAAACACTTTAATTCCTCCTAAAATATTCTGGTTTTGTATTAGAGCGCTTCATAATAATTTGTATGTTTGTTACTTTTTCTTTTTTTTCCCCTTGTTGTAACGAATAAGTGTCACTATTTCACTTATTTTTGCCTTTGTTAATTATAAGTATCGCCGTATTTCTCTCTGAGAGAATCATCGTTCGATGAGAAAAGACGCTTAAACCTCATACAACTGTTTAAACCGCCGTGGTTTTTATGGACAACGGCGCCGTCACAGCTGTAACCGGAACAGTATTTGTGAGTAACACATTTGGAATATCTAACAACTCATTTTTGTTTTAGAAGAAAAAACAGCTGCTGAGCTCCACGTCCTGCTCTAAATTATATTTGCAGACCCAGTTTGTTTTGTATTAACCCCTAATGGAAATGTGTGCTGAATAAAAAGAATTATTTGTTTTTTTTTCCCAGCCAGATTAGAAAGTCTCACAACCATAATAAGACTAACAACCAGACAATTAGACACTGTAAGCAACACCACTGTAGGTCAAAACTAAGAACTCAATACAGAAAATAATGATGTTGAAATGAATAAAAGTGCGGAGAAAAAAAAACGCACAATTATGAGAAAGATTAGCAGCAATCTGAGCACATCCGTCATACAGAATTGGTGAGCCTGTATGAGATTTGTGAGGCAACCTTATTCGCCTCAGTTGCTTGTGCCAATTCATTCCGTTGGCAAAAACAGAAGCAGGTGACTAATTTGACCACAACGTTTGTGATCTCTCATCACCGGGTACCCCGTCCATAACTAGACGGTGCATACAAGCAACCTTGAAATGTGTGTTCAGTACTAAGCGCAGCGTGAAAATCACCAACAGAGGCTGTCGGAAAGATATTGAATCAGACGCGGCTCCTTACACTTCCAAATAAGCATTTCTTTTTACTGTTAAAGGTAATAGAGTTAAAGGAAAGGGAGGTCGTTTCAAGCCCTTGATCTAATGACAGCAAGGACAGAGAAAGCAGCCCCCATTCAGTCTCTCTTGGCTCTGTGTTCAAACAGTAAGGCCCATTGGATTATACTATTCCTCCCTGGCTAACCTGTGCTGGAGCTTTTGTGTGTGATCCACAGCCTTAAGGGCAAAATGATCATTCCCCATGTACTGTATAGATCCTTGTGTGATATCATGGGCACTCCCTGCAACACCAGTGCACAAAACAGAAGGGCGGGCTGGGTTAGCGAGGATGGGAGTCTCAAGAGTTGAGGATTAGGGATACAGAGGTGAAAAAGCCAATCCAGAGACAAGCTTATGTTGTGAAAAGCTTTTATAATTCCAGTATGAGGTACTGGCTGTATTGATTGCCTCGGAGGCAAATTTAATTGTAGACAGTAAATAAACAGGAAAAAAAGCAAAGCAGAATAGAGACGGCTGTTGAGCTGATGTCTAATTGGAAAACAGAGCGTGTTAGGTGTTCCCGAGGATCAAAGAGATGGGATATTTAGTCAGTTTGGCGTGGACGTTCTCCAGTTTTGCTAATCATGTTGTCAAATATGTGTGATTTTTTTTGTTCCCACAAAGTCAAATATGCACACACATGGGGCTGTGTGCAGCGACTATTCTCGATTATTCTCAATTCTCCAAATGTTTTATCCACAGCAGCCAGATTCTGTTTCAGCTCTGCAGAATATTCCTCCCACCTTTGTGGGATATCCTTTCAGCATGCTTCCTCCCTGCTTTTTATTGACACTTTTCTTCATCAATAAAACAGAGTTCAATAGAGGGACATTCTTAAGCCCACCTCTTTTAGTAGTTATGTAGCGACAGGATGTTATAAACCATGAAGCTGGAAAGTGTGTAAAACCAGCGTGGCATGGCACGGAGTCGGCAGCACAGCTAACACTAGAGACCAGTGGTACCAGGACAAAGTGCCAGACATTTCGACAATATACAAAAGATTATTATTAACTTTTTAAGTGACTCATTTAACATCTAACATTGTCTACATATCGGCTGTTTGTTTTTCTTCTTTTAATTACATCAACTATTTTTTAACTGGCCATAGGCCATGGTTGCCTCGAGTGCTTGAAAAGAAGGCATCTGGACGTGTTTTTGGTCCATACGTCCTTCTAAAGTAGGGGTCACCAACCAGGTAGCCCGTGGGCACCAGGTAGCCCGCAAGGACCATATGAGTAGCCCGTGGGCCTGTTCTAAAAATAGCTCACTATAACAACTTACCAGTAAGCGGCATGTATTTTTATTTTTTGTTGCTATTTTTTTTAAATCACAATTGCATTGGTATCAATTTGTTAGAGATAATATATAAAAAAATGTTTATTATTAAATATTAGATCAGTGCTAGCTGGTCTCCACGGAAACAGTTGCCATAATCAGTGACTTTACACAGATGAATATCATTAATTATTAATTTTAACATATAATTAAAGTTAAATTGAGGAAATTTGTTATTTCAGAAGTGTGTGTCAAACTGGTAGCCCTTCACATTAATCAGTACCCAAGAAGTAGCTCTCACTTTCAAAAAGGTTGGTGACCCCTGTTCTAAAGGCTTCTTCGGTTCTAAAACACCTGGTGGAGAGTCCAAGCATTTCTTCTTCCAGGTGGTCCTGAGGGTCGCTGAGAGTCATGGTAACTACAGGATGTCGG